>CAUYQU010077100.1:0-14935 GCA_963574635.1 Cheracebus regulus
TCAGCTCATTGCAACATCCAACTCCCCGATCCTGGTTCAAGCAATTCTCCTACCTCAGTCTCCCAGGTAGCTGGGATTGCAGGCATGAGCCACCATGCCCAGCTAATTTTTGTATTTTTTAGTAGAGATGGGGTTTCACCATGTTGGCGAGTCTGGTCTTGAACTCCAGACCTCATGATCTGTCCGCCTCGGCCTCCCAAAGTGCTGAGATTACAGGCGTGAACCACTGCGCCCAGCTGCTTTGTCTTTTTTGAAGTTAAAAATATCTGACACTGGGTCCAGGTGCAGTGGCTCACACCTATAATCCCAGTACTTTGGGAGGCTGAGGAGGAGAATTACTTGAGGCCAGGAGTTCCAGATTAGCCTGGCCAACATGGTAAGACCTCTGTCTCTACAAAAAATACGAAGAATAGCCGGATATGGTGGCACACATCTGTTGTTCCAGCTACTTGGTAGGCTGAGGGAGGATGACTGGGGCTCGTGAAGTCAAGGCTGCAGTGAGCTGTGATCGTGGCACTGCACTCCAGCCTGGGCAACAAAGCGAGACTCCATCTGTTAAGAAAAAAAATCTGACACGAATGTGATAAAATGTTGACATTGTTCCTATGATAGCTGCGGGTATGCACAGGTTTGCAGTTTTGTGTAAATTCTTTCACTTGTTCCAAAATAATTAAAAACTATTCCATGGAAGTGTTTTAAAATGGGGTCTTAAAAAGAAGAAGGAAGAGAAAAAGGAGAAGGAAAATGAACTTTTTCACTATGTGATTCTGTTTTCTCGAACTCCTGACCTCAACTGATCCACCTGCTGTGGCCTCCCAAAGTGCTGCGATTATGGGCGTGAGCCACTGTGCCCGGCCTATTTGTGTTTTCTAAAGCCTGGTCTGAGAACACGCGGAAATGTCCTCCTCTCTCACACTCTGAGAAGCACTAGGATTAGGCAGCAAGTTTGGCTCCCTGATCCTCGCCAGCCTGATCTCCTGCTCACGACGGCTCTGGGTGCTGGGCTTGGCTGGGCTGGAACAAGGCCATTGCCCCGGAAGCTGTGCAGCGAGAATCTGATGGGTCCCGACCCAGCCCATGCCCATGGGGGTGTGTACTGGGGGGGCAGAGGCATCCTCTGGAATTTCCAGAACAGAGACAGGATTCTCAGAGCTGGCTGGGCCCCAGCTCCTTCACAGGCATGGGTCACCAAAGCCAGCCCCAGAAATTGTAGACATTTGGCAGGAAACAAGCACTGTCTGGAACACATCCCTAGGGGGCTGGCTTTAATGTTGTCCTAGTTTGGGTTTCTCAGAAACAGACCCTGAGACGAGGATTCTAGAGCAAGTAGTTTGTTTGGTCGGTGATCCCAGGTAGCGGAGTAGTGGTGGCTGGGTGGCGGGGTGGAGGCGGGGGGAGGGCGAGTCAGGAAGACAGTGACAAGCGATGTATTACCAACTCAGTCACCACCCTGGGCAACTGGAGGTGAACCCCACCGGGGAACTCACAGAGACAGTATGCAACACACTGCTCAGGGTTCCTGCATCCAAAGGCAAAGGAGCTGGGGTATTGATACTCCACCCGTCAGTCATTAGGGAGAGCCGCTGGAGCATCGGGGAGAAGGGGAGGCAGTGCTCTGGATGTCAGCAGAGCAGGCTTGGGCCAGAGAAGTCCCCAGGGTAAAGAGATGAGGGTGCTGGCAGGTCAGAGTGGGGAAGGGGTGGGGAAATGATGTGTCTGCCACCAATTTCTAGCACTTAGAACAGTGCCCGGCTGGGTCTGCCATGATGCCCACATATTCCTCTGTTACACAGCATCTGACCTCCACCTGGTAACAGAGCCCCAGTTTCCTCTGGGAACCCACATTCTTTGAAACATCCTTCCCTACCAGTTAGGGGTTCTGATGGTGGCGTTCACCTGTTGGACTCTAGGGGTGGACATGGGACCCAGCCTGCTTTAATCAGTGTCTAACATCCCCATGGCCTTAGCGATCGTTTTTGAGATTGGTCTGTTCCCTGAGCCAGGCTAGTAGAATGGAAGCTGTCTTTCTATGGTGCTGAAAAGGATGTAAGCCTGGAGTTGCCACGAGCAGGGGGAACCCCTTAGAGGAGGAGGCCAACACAGCAGACAGCAGAGCCAAGGAAAGTAAAGAGAGAATCCTCGTCACCATTTGATCTCCTTGATCTCGCCATGCCTGAAACTTTGACTTTTTGGTTACATGACCCAGTCAAGTCCTCAATGTGCTTAAGTCAGCTGAACTTGGGTCTCTGTCACTTACAACCCCAAATTCTTTACATTATGTGTAAATGTGGGTTTCTGAAGGTTTTTTTTTTTTTTTTTTTTTTTTTTTGAGACAGAGGCTTGCTCTCACCAAGGGTAGAGGGCAGTGGCATAACCTCGATCTGCAGCCTCTACCTTCCAGGTTCAAGTGATTCTCGTGCCTCAGTCTCCCAAGTAGTTGGAATTACAGGCACACACCATCAAGCCTGGTGGTGGCTCATGCCTGTAATCCTAGCACTTTGGGAGGCTGAGGCGGGAGGATCACCTGAGGTCAGGAGTTTGAGACCAGCCTGGCCAACATGGCCAAACTGTGTCTCTACTAAAAATACAAAAATTAGCTGGGCGTGGTGGTGGGTGCCTGTAATCCCAGCTACTTGAGGGGCTGAGGCAGGAGAATCACTTGTACCAAGGGGCAGGTGGAGGTTGCACTGAGCTGAAATCATGCCACTTAACTCCAACCTGAGTGAAACAGCGAAAGTCTGTCACAAAAAAAAAAAAAAAGTAGAGATAGGGTTTCATCAGGCTAATCTTGAACTCCTGACCTCAAGTGACCCGCCCGCCTCAGCTTCACACGTGCTGGAATTACAGGCGTGAGCCACTTGCCCAGCCTCTAAAGTGTTTAAAGTACCTATTAGGTACTATGGTCACTATTTGGGTGATGGGATCAATAGAAACACAAACTTGTGTCACACAATACACCTGTGTAACAAACTTGCACGTGTACCCCCTGAATCAAAAATTAAAAAAAGAAAAGGAAAAAAATGCTTAAAAATGTGGGAGTAATTAAACACCATCTCCTCTGTCCCACACAGTCACTATATTTCCTCAGCACCCCAGGGTGTGCTGGTGATTCTCAGAGGAAGCTCGGCCTACCCCAGATCAGGGGTTTGAGTCCTCATAGTCCAGCACCTGCCCTCAAAGAACGGTTATTCTTGGGGCCATGTGAGGAGCTGGGTGGGTTCACAGGTGCCTGGGCTGCTCCAGGAACCTCTGGGCCAAGGCATGCATTCCTTCCTTCCTTCCTTCTTTCCTTCCTTCCTCTCACTCATTCATTCACACTTGTTCCCCGGGCACCTTTAAGGTGAAGACCCTGGGATAAAAGGGTGGGCTAGGCTGGGCACAGTGGCTCACACCTGTAATCCCAGAACTTTGGGAGGCGGAGGCGGGCAGATCACCTGAGGTCAAGAGTTCAAGACCAGCATGGCCAACATGGTGAAATCCCATTTCTACTAAAAATATAAAACATTAGCCAGGCATAGTGGCACACACCCCTACTTGGGAGGCTGAGGCAGGAGAATTGCTTGAACTTGGGAGGCAGAGGTTGCAGTGAGCTGAGATCGTGTCATTGCACTCCAGTTTGGGCAACAAGAGTGAAACTCTGTCTCCAAAAAAAAAAAGAAAGGTGGGCTAAAAACACAGTCCTTGCCTTCAGGAGCTCCAAGCCTAGTGAGGCAGACACTGCAGTAATCATGTCAGTAAATGTACAATTCCTACTGACACTGGAGTACAAAGGAGATACAAAGGTCAGGGGCTTCCCAGAGAAAGGCATGGCCACACTGAGATCTGAGGGGTGATCAGGAGTTGAGTGAGCTGAGAGCCAGCTGGTGATCAGGCCCCTTCTCCCCTTCCCCTCAGTGTGAGTGCCCATTCATCTCTCCCCAGAGCCCACCCGGCAGCTTAGACACCTCTTCCTCCTTTCCCCTGAGATCTTGCAGCCCTTAACTCCGGTAAGTCCCAGCTGGTGTCTAACCTGCATCCAGCCTGCTGCCTGCACAGTGCACATTCCTCGCTTGGGTCCCAGGGGAGGTGAAGGTCACTTTCCTCCAAATGCTTTTTTGGGTCGCCTCCCATCTCAGACATGAGTCTGGATTTTGATCAGGCATCTGGGATATGCCAGGTACTTTCACAAGGCTAGGGCCATCCCCCAGATGAGGAAACTGAGGCACAGAGGGCATAAGTAATGAACCAACAAGGCCAGCTTCTTCCAACCCCGGAGGAGGAACAGGATACCGAGGCCTGAGTTCTTCCAGCCCACTTCTTACCCCTTTAACTTCTCCCAGGCCAGGGCTCTTCCCAGGCCGGTCCATTTGTGGCACACCCCCAGAGCCTGCCTGGGGTCCCCACCGGCTGTTACCTTCCCTCCTCCAGTTCCTCGCCCTCAAGAGGCCTCTGTTCATGTCCACCCACTTATTTAACAAACACAGATTTGTGCCAGGCTGAGTTCTAAGCCTTTTACACAAATGAACTCATTTAAACCTAGCCACCACCCCAGCGATGTGGACGCTAGCATCATCTATCAGGAACACAGAGAGGCTGAGGCGTCTGCGGAAGTGCACACCTTTGCTGGAACTTGAACCCACGCACGCTTCTGAGGCCAGGCCCTAACCACTCGGCCACCCAGCCTGCCTGTCAACTACCAGCCTCACCTCCTCCTCCCACCCGATTCCATTTTATCCTGATTCCATCCTGCTCTCCATCCACCGCCCGTCCCCATTTCCATTCCTGCCTCTGAGTTGCTGCCTGGGAGGGGCACCGTCCTGGTGCTCCGGGACTCGGGACTCTGGGAGGGACACAGGGTGGAGGCCTGGGTGCTGGAGGGGCCCAGACCACACCTGGCTCCATTCCCAGGCTGAGGGAGGCTTTGGCTGAGCCAGGCCTGGAGAAGGCAGGCTGGGTGGAGCAGGAGGGGGCTGGGAGGAGCTGGGCCTGCAAGCCCTAATTATGTCAGTTAATTAGGAGGGGCGGAGAAGTCTTGTGGGAGTTAATGAGCTTGGCTAATTAAGTGGATCCAGAGGGATGGCTCAAATCCTAGTAGCTGGGGAGAGACAGAGGCTCAGCCAGGAGGGAGGGAAGGAGAATGAGATGCCGGGTGCCTCCCTGGGATCACCAGGGTCTGTCTGTCTGAGGACAACACCAAGGTCTGAGGCCACCAAGGTCACCACTGGGGTCTGAGGCCACTGAGGTCACTACCAAGACCTGTAGCTACCCCGCGAGTCTGGTTTGAAGTTGTAGTCAGGGGCTCGGCGCAGTGGCTCACACTTGTAATCTCAGCACTTTGGGAGGCTGAGGCAGGCGGATCACTTGAGGTCAGGAGTTCGAGACCAGCCTGGGCAACATGGCAAAATTACCAAAATTAGCTAGCTGTAGTCCCAGTTACTCTGGAGGCTGAGGCAGGAGAGTGGCTTGAACCTGGGAAGTGGAGGTTGCAGTGAGCTGAGATCGCGCCATTGCACTCCAGCCTGGGCGATAGAGTGAGACCCTGTCTCAAAAAAAAAAAAAAAAAAATCAAAAATAAAATAAAAATGAAGTTACAGTTAGGGTCTCACAGTAGGGCCATAGAGGATATCGACACCTGGGCCTGAAGTCACCACTGATGCCCCATCCCTTGTTAGCCATCCTTACAGGGTTAAAGCTGGATCCCCTTTGGACATTTCAAGGGATGGGGGTAAAAATGGAGTCCTGGGCTGGGCGTAGTGGTTCATGCCTATAATCGCAGCATTTTGAGAGGCCAAGGCAGGAAGACTGCCTGAGGCCATGGCAATCTCTGGCCCGTCAGGAACCATCGCTGCTGCCCACACGTCCCCCCGTGCTTCAGTTTGCAAAGATGTCCTCACCTGCTGTCCCTGCTGGAGGCTGGCTGGCTCCCCGTGCACAGTGGGACAACTGAGGTCTGGGGAGGAAGGGGCTCATCCCCAGCCCGCTGCTTCAGTGCCACCCTGGAGGCAGGGCCCTGGGGAGGGCAGGGGACTGTGGTCTCCAGGCCTGGCATCGGTCACCTCAAAGGCCACCACCCGTCCCATGGGCCCCTGGGCTTTGTCTTGCTTGCCCCGTTTCTCTCGAATCACAGGCTCCTAAATAACCACACTCCCATGATGGAGCACTGACAATTTTCGAGGTGTAAGAACTTGACCCTGTGGCCACGACAGAAATCTAAACGAGGGGCCTCTCATTCCAAAAGCAGAAACAAAAGCTTTCTCCTCTCTCCCTGTCTCTCCCCCAGTCTATGATGGTGGGTTTTTTTTTGGAGGGCGGATTGATTTTTAGAGTCCAGGTCTTGCTCTGTTGGCTCTGTTTAGAGGCCAGGCCTTGCTCTGGCTGGAGTGCAGTGGCACAATCATACCTCACTGCAGCCTCCAACTTTGAGGCTCAAAGGATCCTTCCACCTCAGCTTCCCAAAGTGCTGGGACCACAGGCATGAGCCATTGTGCCTGGCTGTGTGGTGATGTGTTTTATTTCCCTTTTTTTTTTTTTTTTTTAAAGATGGAGTCTCACCCTGTCGCCCAGGCTGGAATGCAATGGCGCCATCTTGGCTCACTGCAACCGCTACCTCCCAGGTTCAAGCGATTGATTCTCCTGCCTCAGCCTCCTGAGTAGCTGGGATTACAGGTGTGCACCACCACACCTGGCTAATTTTTGTATTTTTAGTAGGGACAGGGTTTCATCATGTTGGTCAGGCTGCTCTTGAACTCCTGATCTCAAGTGATCCACCCACCTTGGCCTCCCAAAGTGTTGGGATTACAGATGTGAGCCACCATGCCCTTTTTAATGTCATGCTCCCTTGGGCACAGGGAGGTTAGTGGGGCAAATGCAGACCTTGCAGGTGCCTGGGGCCGCCTCGCTCCACACCTGACACCAATCCTGCCCTCACTCAGGCCCCTGCCTGGGGACAAAGGGCAGCAGTAGTGACTGTTGTCAGGGGGAGTGGTTGGCTGAGAATCTTTCTACAGGAGATGGTTAGGGTCTGATCATGCATGGTGTGAGGCAGAGGCTCCAATCCTGGGCACATACTCCACTGGCCCAGCAGACTCCACTTACAAATCCAAAGATGAAATTATTAAGAATTTCAAACTGGGGCTGGGCGAGGTGGTTCACCCCTGTAATCCCAGCACTTTGGGAGGCTGAGGCAGGTGAATTGCTTGAAGCCAGGAGTTTGAGACCAGCCTGGCCAACATGGCAAAAACCCATCTCTACTAAAAATACAAAAATTAGCCAGCTGTGGTGGCACACACCTATAATCCCAGCTACTTGGGAGGCTGAGGCACAAGAATCGATTGAACCAGGGAGGTGGAGGAGGCAGTGAGCCAAGACTGCACAATTGCACTCCAGCCTGGGCAACTGAGACTCTGTCTCAAAAAAAAAAAAGAATTTCAAGCTGGGCATGATAATATGCATCTGTGATCCCAGCTACTTGAGAAGCTGAGACGGGAGGATCTCTTGAGCCCAGGAGATTGAAGCTGCAGTGAGTTATGAATGCACCACTGTACTCCAGCCTGGGCAACGAAGTAAGACCCTGCCTCAAAAAATAAATAAAGTAAAAATAAAAATGGGGCTGGGTGTGGTGGCTTACACCTGGAATCCTAGCACTTTGGGAGGCCGAGGCAGGTGGATCACCTGAGGTCATGAGTTCGAGACCAGCCTGGCCAACCTGGGAAAACCCCCGTCTCTACTAAAAATACAAAAAAAATTAGCTGGGCGTGGTGGGTCGCACCTGGAGTACCAGCTACTCGGAAGGCTGAGGCAGGAGAATCACTTGAACCCCTGGCGGCGGCGGAGGTTGCAGTGAGCTGAGATCGCGCCATTGAACTCCAGCCTGGGTGATGGAGTGAGACTCTCTCTCAAAGAAAATAATAATAATAAATAAAATAAAAATTTAAAATTTCTCGGGCGTGGTGACATCTGCCTGTAGTCCCAGCTATTCAGAAGGCTGAGGCAGGAGAGTCACTTGAGCCCAGGAGACTGAGGATACAGATCGGGACACTGCACTCCAACCTGGGTGACAGAGCAGGATTCTGCCTCTAAAACAAAGGCGGGGTGGGGGTGGCGTGAGGGTCGGGTGGGTGGCTGCCTCCTCTCTTTCCCTGTCCTAGAGACCGCCTACCACCCCCTACTCTCCCTCGACCGAAAAGTCAGCCTCAGTCTCTCTCCCGGGACCGGGACAGGCGTCTGACCCGGGCAGGACTGGGCGGAGGAGCCGCGGGAGAAGCCGAGAGACACGGAGGCCGTGGCTTCCCGTGCATCCTCCAATCACCTTGGAAGGTCGGACCTGTCGCTGTGCCCATTTTATGGCTGCCCAAACTGGGTCACAGAGCTTTTGTGTAACCTGGCCGAGGCTGCACGGCCTGGACGTCGCGGGCCTGGAGCTAAGCTCAGGGGTCTTTGGATCTTTGAACAGAAAAGTTGTCAGAGGAATCCGCCACCTGCGGAGCCCGTCCCCATGTGTGAGCACAGCGCGCCCTCTAGTGGCCGTTCTGCCGCAGTGCAGGACGATCCAGAGCGCGGCGCGCGCTCTGGCTCTGTTCTTTCTGGTTCTCGAGAGGAAGACCACGACATTTCCAACTTCTGCTCGCCCACAACCCAGGACATGAATCCTCTACCCAGCTGGTCCACTCGAGGCCCCTGTCCCTGATTCAGGCTCCTTGGTCTGTATCAGCCCCAAAGTAACATTTGTAAATTTTTATTTTGGAGAAAATCTCACTGTCTCCCAGGCTAGAGTGCAGTGGTTTGATCATGGCTCACTGCAGCCTCTACCTCCTGGGCTCATGCGATCCTCTAGCCTCAGGACTGCAGGCAAACACTACCATGCCCGGCTCATTTAATTTTTTGTAGAGATGAGGGTCTCACTGTATTGCCCAGCCTGGTCTCGAACTCCTGGTCTCAAGCAATCCTCCCATCTGGGCCTCCAAAAGCACTGGGATTACAGGCATGCGCCACCTTTTTCCGCCTTAGGGGGCCTTCTTTGTACTCCCTGTTTTCTTTTTTTTTTTTTTTTTTTTTTAAATCTGTCTCTATGTTTACAACGTGGTTCTCAAACTCCAGAGAGCTTTGAAAAGTCCCAGCCACATCCCAGAGCAAATGAATCTGTCTCCTCTCACCATCTTTAGGTTTCTGGGGTACCAACCTCAGAGGACAGAGTAGCTCTCAGCAGCCTCTCAGCTCCCTGACCTCCTCCCGTCGCCTTCAACCCTCTCCTCTGCAAGCCCGTGGCCACTGCTCCCAGGCCCACACCCCAGCCTGCGTAATGACCCCACATCTCACCCGCTCTGAGTTCTCTCTTTCAGACACTTCCCTCTCTGTTCCACCCCTCCATCCTCTTCATTGCTTGCCCTGGTACCTGCAGACATCAACTTCAATCCACTGCCTGCAGCACTTTCTCACTACCCGGAAGCCCCCTTCTGCCACCACCAGGATGGCCTCCTGGAAAACACGCCCACTCTCATGCCCACCTGTCCTGCTGTAGGACCGGCCTGGCACAACACTCGCCAGGCATCTGCTCCTTGCCTGCACCAAGTAAACCAATGCTGCCCCGGAGAGTCACCCGGAGCTGCCAGTGCCCTTTTTCGTTCAGGGACACGGGTCTCGGAGGGGCACTCAGCACGGTGCCCCCAACCCCCTCCCCCGCTAGGCCTCCCACTTGCTTTCTACTGCCCTGTCTGAGCAGCTTCTGAAACTGTAATTTGCCTGCGAGTCTCCTAGGGGTCTTGGCGCGGCCCGAGATTCCGCATGTCCACCTGCCAGCCCCCAGGGGTGCTGACGCCGCTGTCTGTGGAGCCCACTCGGTAGCAAGGTCTGGCATGACTTCCCACCGCCTCCTCTCTCCTCATACAAACCGTGGCTCCCACTTCGCCAAGGAAACAGATGGATCAGATACATTTCCACTGCCTCCGCCATCAAACCGCAACCCCTCCTCCAGCCTCCCTCCTTCACTTCTTCCATCGCTCAGTGGCAGAAGAGCCTTCCCCATGAGGGGCTGCAAGGATCCCGTTTCTTCGGAGGTTCCCTTCTTCCCCGCTCCATCCCCCTGGTTCTTTTCTTTTCTCTTCCTTCCTTCTTCCTTTCCATTCCTTTCGTTCTTTCCTTTCCTTTTTTTTTTTTTGACAGGGTCTTCCTCTATCACCCAGGCTGGAGTGCTAGAGTGCAGTGGTGCAATCTTGGCTCACTGCAGCCTCAAACTCCTGGACTTAAGCAATCCTCCCACCTCAGCCTCTCGAGTAGCTGGGACTACAGGCATGCACCATGGTTGACTAATTTTCTTATTTTTTTGTAGACTCGGGGTTTCTTCATGTTGCCAAGACCGGTCTTGAACTCCTGGGCTCAAGCGATCCACCTACCTTGGCCTCCCAAAGTGCTGGAATTACAGACATGAGCCACTGCGCCGGCCCCTCTGTTCTTTTTCCAGGACTTTCTCGTGGGCACCGAGACTCTGGCGTCTCCTCCTGACCCACGTCTTGAACCATTTCTGAGCCCCCTGAACAAAGCTTCTTGATGGAATTGACTTCCTTCTCTCTGCTTTGCGACTTCCAGTCTCTTTGGTTTGTTCTTATTATCTCTGCTTTTCTTATATACATAGAGTAAATATACTTTTAATTTTTATTCAAGTTGGATATGCCCATTGCTTAGAATCAACACACAGGGGCAGCCTCACCCCCATTTCTCACTTTTTTTTTTTTGAGATGTAGTTTCACTCTTGTTGCCCAGGCTGGAGTGCAACGGCAGGGTCTCAGCTCATCGCAACCTCCACCTCCCAGGTTCAAGCAATTCTCCAGCCTTAGCCTCCCGAATAGCTGGGATTACAGGCACGCACCACCACATCTGGCTAATTTTGTGTTTTTAGTAGAGACAGGGTTTCTCCATGTTGGTCAGGCTGGTCTTGAACTCCCCACCTCAGGTGATCCACCCACCTCAGACTCCCAAAGTGCTGGGATTACAGGCGTGAATCACTGCACCCAGCCTCTCACTTTTTTTTAAGAGATGGGGTCTCGCTGTGTCACTGAGGCTGGAGTGCATTGGTGCAATCACAGCTCACTGTAGCGATCCTCCTGCCCCAGCCTCCTATATAGCTGGGACCACAGGCACAAACCGCATGCTTGGCTAATTTGTAATTTGTTGTAGAGATCGGGGGAGTCTCACTATATTACCCAGGCTGGTCTTGAACTTCAGGCCTCAAGAGATTCTCCTGCCTTGGCCTCCCATACTGCTGGGGTTACAGCGTGCACCACCACACCTGGCCCCATTTCCCACTTCATAAGGACAACCATCTCAACTCCTTTAGCTCGTGATTAGTCATTTTTACCTCCGAATTTCCTACATAACATGTTTACATTGCTTCTTTTCCAGTTTTAGGCATTCCCTACCAAACTCCCACTTTGGGAGAAGAGGATTTAGCTCCTTATGTCCCTCCACTCCCTCTCCCTCCCACTCCCACATCCTGTCCCACTCACATTACAGTGGCATCATAACATTGGTAATACTGGAAATGTTTACATATTGTGGAAACCTTATTTACAGCTCTGTGTGGAACGCTATGATTCCTTCCTCTTTTTTCCTATAATAGGCTTTACATTTTAGAGCAGTTTTAGGCTTACAGAACAATTGAGCAGAACGTGTTTGTTTTTATTTTTTTTTTAGATGGAGTCTCTCTCTGTCGCCCCGGCTGGAGTGCAGTGGCAGGAATCTCAGCTCACTGCAACCTCCGCCTCCCGGGTTCAAGCAATTCTCTTGCCTCAGCCTCCCAAGTAGATGGGACAGGCACCCACCACCTTGCCTGGCTAATTTTTTTTGCGTTTTTAGTAGAGATGGTGTTTCAGCATGTTGGCCAGGCTGGTCTTGAACTCCTGACCTCAGGTGCTCTTGCTGCTTTGGCCTCTCAAAGGGCTAGGATTATAGGCGTGAGCCCCCGCAGTCTGCTTGAGCAGAACATGTTTGAATGACCAAGAAAGAGACTTTCAGTTTTGTAGTGTACTTCCTCTACCCCTACCAAATTTCTCCCACCACTAACATCTTGTATCTGTGTGGTGCACTTGTTAAAATAAATGAACCAAGGTTGATACATAGTTCCTAACTAAAGTTTGTATGTTACGTCATCAGGGCTCACTCTGTATTGTAGAATTCCATGGGGTTTAACAAATACGTTATAGGTCCACCCTCCCGGTATCATACAGAATAGTTTCACTGCCTTAAAAATCCACTGTGCTCCACCTCTTCATCCCTCCCTCTCTCCCGCCAGCTCCCTGGCAACCACCGATCTTTTTATTGTCTCTTTAGTTTTGACTGTTCCAGAATGTCATATCCCTGGAGTCAGAGAGTACTTTTCAGACTTGCTTTTTTCACGTAGCAATACACATCTAAGGTTCCTCCACGTCTTTTGGGTGGCTTGATGGCTCATTTTATCACTGAACATTCCATTGTATGAATGTAACTATGGAAGGGCATTGATATTGTGGTTTCTTACAAGTTTTGGCAATTATGAATAAAGCTGTTATGAATATTCATGTGCAGATATGACGCCAGAAACACAGGCAACAAAAGCAAGAATAGACAAGTGGGCTGGGCACTGGGCTCTCGCCTGGAATCCCAGCACTGTGGGACGCGGGGGCCGGTGGACTGTGTGAGCTCAGGAGTTCAAGACCAGCCTGGGCAATGCAGCAAAACCCCATCTCTAAAAAAAAAAAAGGAAATAGACAAGTGGGACTATATCAAACTTAAAAGCTTCTGCTTAGGAAAACAAACAAACAAACAATCTACACAGGGAAAAGACAACCTTTGGCCTAGTGTGAGCGTGATGGCTCATACCTCTAATCCCAGCACTTTGGGAGGCCAAGGCGAGCAGATCACCTGAGGTCACGAGTTTGAGACCAACCCGGTCAACATGATGAAACCCTATCTTTACTAAAAATACAAAAATTAGCTGGGCATGGAGGGGGTGCCTGTAATCCCAGCTACTTGGGAGTCTGGGGCAGGAGAATGGCTTGAACTTGGGAGGTGGGAGTTGCAGTGAGCTGAGATTGCACCACTGCACTCCAGCCTGGGCAACAAGAAAAACTTCACCTCAAAACAAAACAAAACAAAAAATCTGAAAGAGAGGCCAGATATGGTGGCTCATGCCTTTAATCCAGCATTTTGGGAGTTCAAAGTGGGGGGATTTCTTGAGGCCATGAGTTCGAGAGATCCTGTCTCTAAAAAAAGAAAAAAAAAAATCTCAAAATGATATTAGTACTCCTGTGTTCATTACAACAATATTCACAATAGCCAAATGTAGAAACAACCCAAATGGGTTGAATGGATGAAAAAAATGTGATCTATACATACAACTGATTACTACTATTATGCCTTAAAAGTATGTGACAACAGGCTGGGTGCGGTGGCTCACTCCTGTAATCCCAGCACTTGGGAGGTGGAGGCTGGAGGACTGCTTGAGCCCAGGAGTTCGCGATCAGCCTGGATAACATAGAGAGGCCCTGTCTCTCCAAAACATTTAAAAATTAGCCATATGTGGTGGCACACATCTGTAATCCCAGCTACTCTGGAGGCTGAGGTGGGAGGATCTCTTGAATCCAGGAGATGGAGGCTGCAGTGAGCTATGATTGTATCCAGTAAGACCATGTCTCAAATAAAACAACCATGTATTGTACATTTTAAAATGTGCTAAGAGGACAAATCTCATACTAAGTGTTCTTACCACAGTAAAATAACACAAACAAACATTCATGTGCAGGTTTTTGCGGGCATACGTTTTCAGCTTATTGGGTAAACACTGAGGAACACTTGGTACTTTCTGCCGTTCTATGACTTGTCTTCACGTTCTCTTGGCAGTGTCTTTTGCAGGGCAGAAATGTTCATTTTAATTTCTTTCCCTTTTTGTTTGTTTCTTTCTTTTTCTTTTTGAAACGGAGTCTCGATGTTGTCAGCCAGGCTGGAGTGCAATGGCGTGATCTCGGCTCACTGCCACCTCCTGGTTCCAGCAGTTCTCCTGCCTCAGCCTCCCGAGTAGCTGGGATTACAAATGCCCGCCACCACAGCCGGCTAATTTTTGCACTTTTAGTAGAGACAGGGTTTCACTGTGTTGGCCAGGCTGGTCTTGAACTCCTGACCTCAGGTGATCCACCTGCCTCGGCCTCCCAAAGTGCTGGGATTACAGGCGTGAGCCACTGCACCTGACTTATTTTTATCCTTTGGATGGTCACTCCGTGGACTCTTTTAATCAGGAAACTCAGGCCCTTCAGTTCTAAGAAATATTGGAAACATTTCATTAACTATTTCCTCTCCTCTACTGTCTTTCTAGAGCTCCTTTGTGCGAATGTGAGATGCCTGCACAGATCCTCTAATCTTTGTACCCTTTCTTTCCTATTTCCCATCTGTAGTCGTTGTGGAGGTGCCCACTTGGTTCTCCCTTCAAGAAAGAACTTGCTATTTGGCTTTGAGGATTGCAGTTGGCCGACCGCCTTCAACTACAGTGGCTCTGAGATCTACCACAGCATTTGAGCCAAGACTAAGGTCTTGTTGGGCAGCTCCAGCCAGTGACTGAGGACATTCAGGACAGTGGGGACACTGGGCCTGGTCATTTCTGTCCAACTTAGGGCTCCTCTCCTGGACAATGTTTGCTCTTGAGCTCCTCCATGGGTTGGGCAAGACTGCTGGATCAACATCAAAGTCACTGCCTAGCTCTTTTTTCCTTCTTTCCTTTCTTTCTTTTTTTTCTCTCTTTTTTTTTTTTAGAAAAAGAGAGAAAAGGAGAAAGAAAGAAATAGCAAAAGAAAGAAAAAAGAATGAAAGAGAGAAAGAAAGAAGAAGAGAAAGAGGGAGAGAGAATGGGATTCTTGTTTTATTGCCCAGGCTAGAATGCAGTTTAAAAATGGGTATTAAAAACCTCTTTTATGCCAATAATTGTGCTTAACAATGG
>CAUYQU010077102.1:0-19959 GCA_963574635.1 Cheracebus regulus
ACTGCTGACCTTGGCTTCTGTACAAACTGCCTGCTTGCAAAGATCCCCAGTCTCCCCCTTCCCCAGAAAATCCCCAGCCCCCCAAAAGTGTTGTTTAGCATAAAAGTCCAGTTCTCCCTCAACTCGGGGCCACGGGTTGGAGAGACATGAGTCCTCTGTGGTCGCCGGCAATAAAGACCCTGCAATTCGTCATACTTTTGTCTTGGTGCTGACCTTCTTATCTCGCTAAAATACAACAATTAGAGTGAATCAGCAACCAACAGAATGGGAAAAAATGTTTGCAATCTAACCTACTGACAAATGAATAATATACAGAATCTACAAAGAACTAAAACAGATTTAAAGGAAAAAAACAAATAAGCCCGTTCAAAAGTGGATGAAGGATATCAACAGACACTTTACAAAAGAAGACATATATGAGGCTAACAAACATATGAAAAAATTCTCATCATCACTGGTCATTAGAGAAATGCAAATCAAAACTACATTGAGATACCATCTCACACCTGTTAGAATGGCGTTCATTAAAAAATCTAGAGACAACAGATGCTGGAGAGGATGTGGAGAAATAGGAACACTTTTACACTGTTGATGGGAGTGTAAACTAGTTCAATCATTGTGTAAGACAGTGTGGGGTGATTCCTTAAGGACCTAGAAATAGAAATTCCATTTGACCCAGCAATCCCATTACTGGGTATATATCCAAAGAATTATACATCGTTCTACTAGAAGGACACATGCACACGAATGTTCACTGCAGCACTGTTTACAAAAACAAAGAGTTGGAACCAACCCAAATGCCCATCAATGATAGACTGGACAGGGAAAATGTGGCACACATACACCATGGAATATTATGCAGCCATAAAAAACGATGAGTTCATGTCCTTTGTAGGGACGTATATGAACCTGGAAACCATCATTTTCAGCAAACTGACACAAGAACAGAAAATCAAACACCACATATTCTCACTCATAGGTGGATGCTGAACAATGAGAACACATGGACACAGGGAGGGGACCACCACATACTGGGGTCTGTGGGGGTGAAATAGGGGAGGGACAGCCAGGTGGTGGGGAGTTGGGGAGGGATAACATGGGGAGAAATGCCAGATATAGGTGATGGGGAGGAAGGCAGAAAACCACATTGCCACGTATGTACCTATGCAACAATCTTGCATGTTCTTCACATGTACCCCAAAACCTAAAACACAATAAAATATATACATATTTTAAATGGTGTTCAATTAAGCAACTTCAGAGGGATCATTTTTCATTTTCAGCTCTGAATCCACATGAATTTTTTTTCAATAATGTTTCAGAATTATTCTTAAAAAAAAAAAAAAGAAGACCTGTGATGCAGGAAATAGAGAATTTTCCATAAGGAGAATTAAAGTTATACCGAAAGGAAGTTTTTTGAAAACCTGTTTTAAAAGTAATTAATTTCTCTACAAGAAACTCAAAAAATCAGCAAGTAAAACCAATAATCCCACTTAAATGTGAGCAAATTATATCAAGAGACATTTTCTTAAAGAAAATATACAAATGACCAATAAACATATGATAAAAAATGCTCATCACTAATCACCAAGGAAATGCAAATTAAAACCACAGTGATATAATCTACTTCTGCAAGAATAGCCATTATTAAAAAGTCAGGTAACAATAGACATTGGCACGGATGTGATGAAAAGGAAACACTTACACACTGTGGGTAGAAATGTGAATTAATACCTCTATAAAAATCATTATTGAGATTTCTCAAAGAACTAAAAGTAGATCTACTATTCAATCCTTCAATCTCACTACTGTGTATCTATCTCAAGGAAAAGAAGACATTTAATCAAAAAGATAACTCTATATGTATGTTTATCACAGCACAATTCATGATTGCAAAGATGTGCAATTAACCTAAGTGTCCCTCAACTAATGACTGAATAAAGAAAGTCTGAAACATATGTGTATATGTGTGTGTTTATACACATACATCATGGAATGCCATTTATTCATTTAAAAAGGATGAAATAAGTCTTTTGTAGCAACTTGGATAGAACTTGAAGCCATTATCCTAAGTAAGTAACTCTGGAACCAAATACTGCATGTTCTCACTGATAAGTAGGAGCTAAGCTGTGGGTATGCAAGGGGATACAGAAAAATGGATATTGGAGACTCAGAAGTGAGGAAAATGGGAGAGAGGTGAGGGATAAAAAATAACCTGTTGGATGCAATGTATACTATTCAGGTGACAGATGCACTAAAAGCCCCAACTTTACTATACAATTCATTCATGCAACAGAAACCATTTGTGTACTTAAATCTATTGAATTTTTTTTAAAAGAAAGGATATGTCAACAAGTGTGGATATCTTGACATACTACATTCACAAACTAAAAAGAAATTGATTGTTAAAGTAGAAGATGAGTCACTGAATGTAAAAGTTATATGTGTGACAAGAGTGAATAGAACAGGAAGAAAAATGAAAGTATTATTATATTATTACTTTCAATAATAATATAATACAATATAATAGTAATATAATTTAAGAAAATAAGAAAAATGAACGTATTATATTATTGTAAATTTCATAGCCCAAATTGTACATTAAATGTTATTATGTTACTTAAAGTTAGACTGTAGGTTTAGAGTGGTGGCTCATGCCTGTAATCTCAACATTTTGGGTGGCTGAGATAGGATCGCTTGAACCCAGGATTTCAAGACCACCTGGGCAACATGGTGTCTACTAAAAATTTTAAAATTAGCTGGGTATGGTGACACATGCCCATAGTCCCAACTAGTTTGGAGACTAAGGTGGGAAAATCACTTGAGCACAGAAGTTCCAGGTTTCAGTGAGCTGACATTATACTACTGCACTCCAACCTGGGTAAGAGAGAAATGCCTTCTGTAAAAAAAAAAAAGAAAGAAAAAGAAAAAGAAAAAAGTAGGCTATTCTAAGTTAAAAGCCTGCTGTAAGCCCTAGAACCATCACAAAATAAGATCAAATAGAGATATAATAAATAAGCCACTAGTGATGATAAAATAGATACAATAAAATTAGAAAAAAATTGGAATAGATGCAATATGATGCTTAGAAGAATGTACATTCTGTTGATTTGGAGCGGAGGGTTCTGTAGATGTCTATCAGTTCTGCTTGGTAGAGAGCTGAGTTCAAGTCCTGGATATCCTTGTTAATTTTCTGTTTTGTTGATCTGTCTAATGTTAACAGCGGAGTATTAACATCTCTCACTGTTATTGTGTGGGAGTCTAAGTCTCTTTGTAGGTCTCTAAGAACTTGCTTTATGAATCAGGGTGCTCCTGCATTGGGTGCATATATATGTAGGATAGTGAGCCCTTCTTGTTGCATTGATCCCTTTACCATTGTGTAATGTCCTTCTTTGTCTCTTTTGATCTTTGGTGGTTTAAAGTCTGTTTTATCAGAGACTAGAATTGCAACCCCTGCTTTTTTTGCTTTCCATTTGCTTGGTAAATCTTCCTCCATCCCTTTATTTTGATCCTATATGTGTATTTGCCATACACATTCTTCTCAGCACCACATCGCACTTATTCTAAAATTGACCACATAATTGGAAGTAAAAGACTCCCCAGCAAATGCAAAAGAATGGAAATTATAGCAAACAGTCTCTCAGACCACAGTGCAATAAAATTAAAACTCAGGATTAAGAAACTCACTCAAAATCCCACAACTACATGGAAACTGAACAACCTGCTCCTGAATGATTACTGGATAAATAATGAAATGGGAGGATCTAAAATGGCCAAATAGGAACAGCTCCGGAGTGCAGTTCCCAGCAAGAACAACATGGAGGGTGAGTGATCACCACACTTACAAATGAGTTTTTACTGCCCACAGACCAGGAGATTCCCAGGCCGAGAAGCATCACGTGTTTCCAGCATGGCTGTTGCAGCCAGTGCCTCAGGTTCCCACACAAATACTCACACAAATCTGGGCAACCATTTCAACTGGCACCTGGAATGCCTGGGAGACAGAGCTACCCATTCAACTAAAAGACAGGGGGCTGAAACAGGGAACAAGGTGATCTGGCTCAGTGAGTCCCACCCCCTCAAAGACCAGCAATCTGAAATGCTCTGGATTGAGTTTCCCAGCAAGCACAGCTGGATCTTGGACAGTCCAGCTCTGTAGGAGAAAGGATGTCTGTCATTACTGAGATAGTCCACCACTGATGAGGCAGTCCGCCATTACCGAGGAAGTCTGCCATTACTGAGGCAGTGTGCCATTACCAAGGTAGTCCGCCATTACTGAGGCAGACCACCACTAAATAGGCAGTTGTAACTATACCTCTGTAAACAAAACCACAAGGAAGTTTATACGGCACCTGGATAGAGCCTGCAGAAGCTCAGCAATGCCTCTGCTGGCAGACTGTGACTTAACTACCTCCTTTCTAGGAAGGACATCTCTGAAAAAAGTCAGCAGCCCATCAGGAACTTAAAAATAAAGCCCCACCTTCCCAGGACAGAGCACCTGGGAAAAGAGAATGTTATGAGTTCCACTGCAGCAGACTTAAATGTACCTGCCCAGCAGCTCTGAACAGAACAATGGAGCTCCCAGCACAGCACTTGAGCTGCTATAAGGGAAAGATTGTCTCCTCAAGCAGCTCCCCAACCCATATATCCAAAGAGACACCTCATAAAAGAGAGAGCAGGCTGATATCTGGTGGGTTACCTTCTGGAATGAAGATAACAGAAGAATAAATCAGCAGCAACCCTCACTGTTCTTCAGCCCCCATGGGTGATCCCCAGGCAAGCAGGGTCTGGAGTGGACCTCCAGCAGTCCTAAAGGAGAGAGATCTGAATGATAGAAGAAAAACTAGAAAACAGAAAGAAGCAGCTTCAACATCAACAAAAACGATGTCCACTCAGAGATGCCATCCGAAAGTTACTAACTACAAAGACCACAAGTAAATAAATCTATGAAGATAGGAAGAAACCAGCGCAAAAATGATGAAAACACCAAAAAACCAGAAAGCCTCTCCTCCTCCAAGGGATGATAGCTTCCCATCAGCAAGGGAAAAAAGCTGGATAAAAAATGAGTCTGATAAATTGACAGAAACAGGCTTCAGAAGGTGGATAATAACAAACTTCTCAGACCTAAAAGAACATGTCCTAAAAGAGTGAAAAGAAACTAAGAACCCTGAAAAAAGGTAAGATGAGATGCTAACTAGAATAAACAGTTTGGAGAAGAATGTAAACGACAGGATGGAGCTGAAAAACACAGCATGAGAACTTCACGAAGCATACACAAGTTTCAATAGCTGAATCAACCAAGCAGAAGAAAGGATATCAGATATTTAAAAGCAACTCAATGAAATAAAATGAGAAGGCAAGATTAGAGAACAAAGAGTAAAAAGAAATAAACAAAGCCTCCAAGCAATATGGGATTATGTGAAAAGATCTAATCTATGTTTCATAGGTGTACCTGTATGTGAAGGAGAGAATGAATCCAAGCTGAAAAACACTCTTCAGGATATTATCCAGGAGAACTTCCTGATCCTAGCAAGGCAAGCCAATACTCAAGTCCAGGAAATAAAGAGAACACCACAAAGATACTCCTCGAGAAAAGGAACCCAAAGGCACATAATCGTCAGATTCACCAGTATCAAAATGAAGGAAAATATGTTAAGGGCAGCCAGAGAGAAAAATTGGGTTACCCACTAAGGAAAGCCAATTAGTCTCACAGTGGATCTCTCAGCAGAAACTCTATAAGCCAGAAGAGAGTGGGGCCAATATTGAACATCCTTAAAGAAAAGAACTTTCAACCTAGAATTTTATAGCCAGCCAAACTTAGCTTTATAAGTGAAGGAGAAATAAAATCCTTTATGGACAAGCAATTGCTGAGAGATATCACCACCACCAGCCTCTTACAAGAGTTCCTGAAAGAAGCACTAAACAGAGAAAGAAACAATCAGTACCAGCCCCTCCAAAAACATACCAAATCATAAAGGCCATCAACACAATGAAGGAACTGTGTCAAGTAACAGGCAAAAAACCCAGCTAGCATCAAAATGGCAGGATCAAATTCACACATAACAATATTAACCTTAAATGTAAACAGGCTAAATGCTCCAATCAAAAGACACACACTGGCAAATTGGATAAAAAGTTAAGACCTATCAGTGTGCTGTATTCAGCAAACTCATCTCATATGCAAGGACACACATAGGCTCAAAATAAAGGGATAGATGAAGATTTTACCAAGCAAATGGAGAGCAAATTAAAAGGTTGCAATCCTACTCTCTGATAAAATGGACTTTAAACCAACAAAGATCAAAAGAGACAAAGAAGGGCATTACATAAGGGTAAAAGGATGACTGCAACAACAAGAGCTAGTGATCTTAAATATCTGTGTACCCAATACAGAAGCACCCAGATACATAAAGCAAGTTCTTATAACCTAAAAAGACTTAGACTCCCACACAATGATCGTGGGAGACTTTAGCACTCCACTGTCAATATTAGATCAATGAGACAGAAAATTAACAAGGCTATCCAGGACTTGAACACATATCTGGACAAAGCGGACCTAATAGATATCTACATAACTCTCCACCCCAAATCCACAGAATATGCATTCTTCTCAGCACCACATCAACACTACTCTAAGATTGACCACATCATTGGAAGTAACTCACTCCTCAGCAAATACAACAGACGGGAAATTATAACAAACAGTCTCAGACCACAGTGCGATCAAAATAGAACTCAAGATTAAGAAACTAACTCAGAACTGCACAACTTCATGGAAACTGAACAATTCCTCCTGAATGTCGACTGGATAAACAATGAAATGAAGGCAGAAATAAAGGTGTGCTTCAAAACCAATGAGGACAAAAACACAATGTACCAGAATCTCTGGGACACATTTAAAGCAGTGTCTAGAGAAAACTTTATAGCAATAAATGCCCACATGAGAAGCTAGGAAGATCTAAAATTGACATGCTATCATTAAAATTGAAAGAGATAGAGGAGCAGTATCAAGAAATCTCAAAAGCTAGCAGAAGACAAGAAATAACTAAGATCAGAGTAGAACTGAAGGAGATAGAGACACACACAATAAAAATACCTTCAAAAAATCAACAAATCCAGGAGGTAGTTTTTTGAAAAGGTTAACAAAATAGACAGACCTTGAACAGACTAATATAAAAGAAAAGAGGGAAGAATCAAATAGATACAATAAAAAACAATAAAGGGGATATCACCAACGATTCCACTGAAATGCAAACTAACATCAGAGATTACTACAAATGACTCTATACACATAAACCAGTAAACCTGGAAGAAACGGATGAATTCCTGTACACTAGCTCCCTCTCAAGCCTAAACGAGGAAAAAGTTGAAACCCTGAATAGACCAATCACAGCAGCTGAAGTTGAGGCAGCAATAAGCAGCCTGACAGCCAAATAAAGTCCAGGTCCAGATGGGTTCACCACTGAATTCTACCAGATGTACAAAGAGAAGCTGGTACCACTATTCCAAACAATCCAAAAAGAGGGAATCCTTCCCAAATTATTTTATGAGGCCAACATCATCCGGATACAGAAACCTGGCAGAGACTAAGCAAAAATAGAAAATTTCAGGCCAATATCCATAATGAACATAGATGCAAAAATCTTCAACAAAATACTGGCAAACTGAATGGAACAGCACATCAAAAAGCTTATCCATCATGATGAAGTAGGTTTCATCCCAGGTATGCAAGGCTGGTTCAACATACACAAGTCTATAAATGTAATTCACCGCATAAACAGAACCAAAAACAAAAACCACATGATTACCTCAACAGAGGCAGAGAAGGTCTTCAACAAAATTCAACAAACTATGTATCAGTGGAATGTATCTGAAAATAATAAAAGGTATTTATGACAAACCAACAGCTAATATCATACTAAATCAGCAAAAACTGGAAGCATTCCCTTTGCAAACTAGCACTAGACAAGGATGCCCTCTCTCACCACTCCTATTCAATATAGTATTGGAAGTTCTAGCCAGAGCAATCAGGCAAGAAAAAGAAATTAAAGGTGTGCAATTAGCAAAGGAGGAAGTCAAATTGTCTCTATTTGCAGATGACATGATTGTATATTTAGAAGACCCCATCATCTCAGCCCAAAATATCCTGAAACTGTTAAGCAACTTCAGCAAAGTCTCAGGATACAAAATCAATGTGCAGAAATCATAAGCATTACTAAATACCAAAAACAGACTAACAGAGAGCCAAATCAAGAGCAAAATTCCATTCACAATTGCTACAAAGAGAATAAAATACCTAGGAATACAACCAGCAAAAGAGATAAAGGACCTCTTCAAGAGAACTATGAACCACTGGCAAGAAAATAAGAGAGGACACAAACAGATGGAAAAGCATTCCATGCTCGTGTATAGGAAAAATCAACATCGTGAAAATGACCATACTGCCCAAAATAATTTATAGATTCAGCAGTATCCCCATCAATCTACCAATAACCCTCTTCACAGAACTGGAAAAAAACTACCTTAAACTTCATATGGAAACAAAAGAGAGCCCACATAGCCAAGATAATCCTAAGCAAAAAGAACAAAGTTGGAGGCATCACACTACCTGACTTCAAACTGTACTATACTAATCAAAACAGCATGGTACTGGTACCAAAACAGAGATATACACCAATGGAACAGACAGAGGCCCTGGAGGCAACACCACAAATCTACAACCATCTCATCTTTGACAAAACTGACAAAGAGAAGCAATGGGGAAAGGATTCCCTGTTTAATAAATGGTGTTGGGAAAACTGGCTAGCCATGTGCAGAAGGCAGAAACTGGACCCTTTCCTGACACTTTACATTAAAATTAACTGCAAAAATTAACTCCAGATGGAATAAAGACTTAAACATAAGATCTAACACTATAAAAATCCTAGAAGAAAACCTAGGCAAAACCATACAGGACAAAGGCATAGGCAAGGACTTCATGACTAAAGCAACAAAAGTGTTGGCAACAAAAGCCAAAATAGACAAATCAGATCTAATTATACTCCAGAGCTTCTGTACAGCAAAACAAGCAATTATTAGAGTGAACCAGCAACCAACAGAATAGCAAAAACTTTTTGCAATCTACCCATCTGACAAAGGGCTAACCTCCCGAATCTGCAAAGAACTAATACAGATTTACAGGAAAAAAATAAACAAACCCATTCATAAATGGACAAAGGATATGAACAGACACTTTTCAAAAGAAGACATATATGAGGCCAACAAACATACCAAAAAACACTCATCATCACTGATAATTAGAGAAATGCAAATCAAAACCACATTGAGATAGCATCTCATGCCAGTTAGAATGGCGATCATTTAAAAATCTGGAGATGACAAATGCTGCAGAGGATATGGAGAAACAGGAACACTTTTACACTGTTGATGGGAGTGTAAATTAATTCAACCATTGTGTAAGACAATGTGGCAATATCTCAAGAACCTAGAAATAGAAATTCCATTTTATCCAGCAATCCCATTACTGGGTATCTACCCAAAGGATTAGAAATTGTTCTGTCATAAAGACATATGCACACCTATGTTTGTTGTGGTACTGTTTACAATAGCAAAGAACTGGAACCAACCCAAATGCCCATCAATGATAGCCTGGACAAGGAAAATGTGGCACATATACACTATGGAATACCATACAGCCATAAAAAGATGAATTTGTGTCCTTTGTAGGGACATGGATGAATCTGTAAACTATCATTCTCAACAAAATGACACAAGAGCAAAAAATCAAACACTGCATTTTCTCACTCATAGGCAGATGTTGAACAATAGGAACACCTGGACGCAGGGAGGGTAGCATCACACACTGGGGTCTGTTGGGATGTGAGACTAGGAGAGGGACAGAGGGAGGTAGGGAGGTTGGGGAGGGATAACATGGGGAGAAACGCCAGATATAGGTGGTGGGGATGGAGGCAGCAAACTGCATTCTCACGTATGTACCTATGAAACAATCCTGCATGATCTGCACAGGTACACCAGAACTTAAAGTACAACAAAAGCAAAAAATAATTAAACATAGGCAGAATTAAAGTTGTTCTTTGAAACCAATGAGAACAAATACACAATGTACCAGAATCTCTGTGACACATTTAAAGCAATGTGTAGAGGAAAATTAATAGCACTAAATGCTCACAAGAGAAAGAAGCGAAGATGTAAAATTGACACCCTAGTGTCATTATTAAAAGAACTAGAGGAGTAAGAACAAACATTCAAAAGCCAGTAGAAGACAAGAAATAACTAAAATCAGAGCAGAACTAAAGGACACAGAGGCATGAAAAACTCTTCAAAAAAATTAATGAATCTAGGATCTGGTTTTTTGAAAAGATAAACAAAATAGATTGCTAGCCAGACTAGTAAAGAATAAAAGAGAAGAATCAAATAGATCCAATATAAAATGATAAAGGAGACATCACAACCAATACCACAGAAATAAAATCTAGCATCAGAGAAAACAATAAACACCTGTATGCAAATAAACCAGAAAATCTAGAAGAAATGGATAAACTTCTGGACACTTACAGCCTCCCAAGACTAAAGAAGGAAGAAGTTGAATCCCTGAGTACACCGATAACAAGGTCTGAAATTGAGGCCACAATTAATAGCCTACTAACAAGAAAAAGGCCAGTACCAGACAGATTCACAGCAGAATTCTACCAGAGGTAAAAAGAGGAGCTGGTACTATTTTTTCTAAAACTATTGCAAAGAATACAAAAGTGGTCATAACTCATTTCATGAGGGCTATATTATCCTGATGCCAAAACCTGGCAGAGACATAAATAAAAAAGCAAATTAAGTCAGTACCCCTTATGGACATTGATTCTAAAATGCTCAATAAAACACTAGCAAAAAAAAAAAAAATCCAGCAGCACATATAAAAGCTTATCCATCAAGACTGGGATGCAAGGCTTGTTCAACATGTGCAAATCAATAAATATAATCCATCACATAAACAGAACCAAAGACAAAACTACATGATTTTCTCATTGGGTGCAGAGAAGGTCTTCTACAAAATTCAACAGGCCTTTATGCTAAAAATTCTCAATAAACCAGCTTATCAATGGAATGTATCTCAAAATAATAAGAGCTATTTATGACAAACCCACAGCCAACATCATACTGAATGGGCAAAAACTGGAAAAGTTTTCTTTGTTTTGTTTTTGAAAACCAGCACAATACAAATATGCTCTCTCTCACCACTCCTATTAAATATAGTATTGGAAGTTCTGGCCAGGGCAATCAGGCAAGAAATGAAATAAAGGATATTCAGTTATGAAAAGAGGAAGTCAAATTGTCTCTATTTGCAAACGACATGACAGTATATTTAGAAGACCCAATCATCTCTGCTCAAAATCTTCTTAAGCTGATAAGCAACTTCAACAAAATCTCAGGATACAAAATCAATGTGCAAAAATCACAAGAATTCCTGTTCACCAATAACAGACAAACAGCCAAATCATGAGTGGACTCCCATTCACCATTGCTACAAAGATAATAAAATACCTCTGAATACAACTAACAAGGGATATGAAGATCCTCTTCAGGGAGAACTACAAACCACTGCTCAAGAAAATAAGAGAGGACACAAACAAATGAAAAAATACACCATGTCATGGTTAGAAAGAATTGATATCATAAAAATAGTCATAGTGCCCAAACTAATTTATAGATTCAATGCTATCCTCATCAACCTACCATTGACTTTCTTCACAGAGTTGGGGAAAAAAATCACCTTAAATTTTATACAGAACCAAAAAAAAGCCCTCATAGCCAAGACAATCCTAAACAAAATAAACAAAGCTGGAAGCATTACGTTACCTGACTTCAAACTATACTACAAGGCTACAGCAATCAAATAGCATGGTACTGGTGCCAAAACAGAGATACAGACCAATGGAACAGAACAGAGTACTCAGAAATAATGCCACACATCTACAACAATCTGATCTTTGACAAACCTGATAAAAACAAGCAATGGGGAAAGGAGTCCCTGTTTAATAAATGGTATTGAGAAAATTGGCTAGCCATGTGCAGAAAGCAGAAACTGGACCCTTTTCTGACACCTTACATTCAAATTAACTTCAGATGGATTAAAGACTTAAACCTAAGACCTAACTCCATAAAAACCCTAAAAGAAAATCTAGGCAAAACCATTCAGGACATAGGCATAGGCAAGGACTTCATGACCAAAACACCAAAAGCATTGGCAACAAAAGCCAAAATAGACAAAAAGGACCTAATCAAACTCCACAGTTTCTGCACAACAAAAGAAACAATCATTAGAGTGAATCAGCAATCAACAGAATGGGAAAAAATTTTGCAATCTACCCATCTGACAAAGGGCTAATATCCAGAATCTACAAAGAACTAAAACAGATTTACGGGAAAAAAACAAACAACCCCATTCAAAAGTGGGTGAAGGATATGAACAGACACTTTACAAAAGAAGAAATATATGAGGCCAACAAACATATAAAAAAATTCTCATCATCACTGGTCATTAGAGAAATGCAAATAAAAACTACATTGACATACCATTTTATGCCAGTTAGAATGGTGATCATTAAAAAATCTGGAGACAACAGATACTGGAGAGGATGTGGAGAAAGAGGAACACTTTTACACTGTTGGTGGGAGTGTAAACTAGTTCAACCATTGTGGAAGACAGTGTAGCGATTCCTCAAGAACAGGGAAATAGAAATTAAATTTGACCCAGCAATCCCATTACTGGGTTTATATCCAAAGGATTATAAATTGTTCTATTATGAGGACACATGCACACGAATGTTCATTGCAGCGCTGTTTACAATAGCAAAGACTTGGAACCAACCCAAATGTCCATCAATGATAGACTGGACAGGCAAAGTGTGGCACATATATACCATGGAATACTATGCAGCCATCAAAAACCATGAGTTTGTGTCCTTTGTAGGGGCATGGATGAACCTAGAAACCATCCTTCTTAGCAAACTGACACAAGAACAGAAAATCAACACCACATGTTCTCAGTCATAGGCGGGTGTTGAACAATGAGAACACATGCCACATAGGGAGGGGAGCATCACACACTGGGGTCTGTGGGGAGGGAAATAGGGGAGAAATAGCAGAGGTTGGTGAATTGGGAAGGGATAACATAGGGAGAAATGCCACATATAGGTGATGGGGAGGAAGGCAGCAAACCACACTGCCATGTGTGTACCTATGCAACAATCTTACATGTACTTCATACATACCCCAAAACCTAAAATGCAGTAAAAAAGTAAATAAATAAAAATAAAAGAATGGAGATATCCAATATAGCCGATTAGCAGCAGCTTAGGATTCTAGCTCCCAGTGAAAGTGCAGAGATCAAGTAGATGCCACAATTTTAGAGAAATTTTTGTGGCCCACAAACTGGGAGATTCCCAGAGGAGGAGCCACATGGATCACCAGTGGGACTCTTTTGGTTGGCGTGGCTGTTTTGCCGGTGCCCTGGCATGGTGCTTCTCCATGTGGAGTATATGGGACTGGGTGTCCATTTATTCAGGCTCAGCTGGTTCCATCCTCACAAGGAGAGCAGCAATTGGAAGCACTGAGGACTGAGAGTTTCACAGCAAGCACAGCTGAACCTGAGAAGGCCCAACTCTGTGGGTAAGGGGTTTCTGCCAAAGGAAAACTAAGAAACAGAAAAACTTCATCACCAACAAGCCAGACGTCCACTCAGAGACCCAATCTGAAAGTCAGCAATCACAAAGACGACAGGTGGATAAATCCACAAAGATGGGAAGAAACCGGTGCAAAAAGGCTGAGAACACCCGAAGTTAGAATGCCTCTCCTCCTACATGGGATTGCAGCTCCTCATTAGCAAAGTAACAAGGTCTTACAGAGAATGAATGTGATTAATTGACAGAATCAGGCTTCAGAAGGTGGATAATAAGAAACTTCTGTGAGCTAAAAGAACATGTTCTAACCCAATACAAGGAAAGTAAGAACTTTGAAAGAAGATTTAATGAAATGCTAATGAGAATGGACAACTTAGGAATATAAGCGAATTGATGGAAACAAAAAACAAAACATTAGAACTTCATGAAGCATGTGCAAGTTTCAACTGCTGGATTGACCAAGCAGAAGAAAGGATATCAGAGGTCCAAGATCAACTTAATGAAATAAAATGAGAAAGCAACATGAGAGAAAAAAGGGTAAAAAGGAATGAACAAAATCTCCAAGAAATATGAGACTATGTGAAAAGACCTAATCTACATTTGATAGGTGCACCTGAATGTGACGAAGAGAATGAATCCAAGCTGGAAAATACTCTTCAGGATATTATCCAGGAAAACTTCCCCAACCTAGCAAGGCAGGCCAATATTCAAGTCCAGGAAATACAGAGAAGACCTCAAAGATATTCTTCAAGAAGAGCAACCCCAAGGGACATAATCATTAGATTCACCAGGGTTGAAATGAAGGAGAAAATGCTAAGGGCAGCCAGAGAGAAGGGTCAGGTTACCCACAAAGGGAAGCTAATCAGACTCATAGAAGATCTCTCAGCAAAAACCCTACAAGCCAGAAGAGAGTGGGGGCTAACATTCAACATCCTTAAAGAAAAGAACTTTCAACCCAAAATTTCATATCCAGCCAAACTAAGCTTCATAAGTGAAGGAAAAATAAATTTTTTTGCTAACAAGCAAGCACTCAGAGATTACGTCACCACCAGGCCTGCTTTACAAGAGCTCCTGAAAGAAGCACTACACATAGAATGTAACAACCAGTATCAGCCATTCCAAAAACATACCAAAAGGTAAAGAACATCACCATAATGAGGAATCTACATCAACAAATGGGCAAAACAGCCAGCTAGCATTAAATGGCAATATCAAACTCACGTATATCATTATTAATCCTAAATTTAAATGGACTAAATGCCCCAATCAAAAGACACAGACAGACAAATTGGATAAAAAGCTAAAACCCATCAGTATGCTATATTTAGACCCACCTCACATTCAAGGACACACAAAAACTCAAAACAGAGGGATGGGGGAAGATTTACCAACCAAATGGAGAGAGAAAAAAAAACACAGAAGCTGCAATTTTCATCTCTGATAAAACAGAGTTTAAAGCAACAAAGACCATAAGAAACAAAGAGGGACATTACATGGTGGTGAAAGGATTAATGCAACAAGAAGAACTAATGATCCTAAATATATACGCACCCAATACAGGAGCGCCCAGATACACAAGGCAAGTTCTTAATGACTTACAAAGAGACTTAGACTCCCACATAATAATAGTGGGAGACTTTAACATTACAGTCTCAATATTAGACAGATCAACGAGATAGAAAATTAGCAAGGATATCCAGAACTTGAACTCAGATCTGGAACAAGTAAACTTAACAAATATTTACAGAACTTTCCACCCCAAATCCACAAAACATACATTTTTCTCAGTATCACATTACACCTATTTTAAAAGTGACCACATAATTGGAAGTAAATCACTCCTCAGCAAATGCATAGAGTCTCATAGGTTTAAATAAAATATTGGTTGGCTGCTTGTTTGTTTTTTGATCCCTTATTCCTTCCTGTCTCCATTGTTAAGCACAATTATTGGCATAAAAGAGGTTTTTAATACCCATTTTTAGACTGCATTCTGCCCTGGGCAATAGAACAAGAATCCCATTCTCTCTCCCTCTCTCTCTTCCTCTTTCTTTCTCTCTTTCATTCTTTTTTTCTTTCTTTCACTCTTTCTTTCTTGCTTCTTTTTCTTTCTTTCAAAAAAAAAAAAGAAAAAAAGAACTAGGTCAAGTAGGCAGGCATCGATTCTGACTTTCTGTGGATGGTGGCTCTGAATTCTGATCTAAGCCTTTTCATGCGAGAGAAAGCACTTTAAGCAGAGCTGGGGCCTCTCAGCCAGGAACTTCAAGGAAGTGTCAGGAATCACATGATCTCATCCCAAGTGCCCAGGGCACTCATTTTTTGGGAACCACAGCTGGCTTTCAGTTTGATAAGTCCCCCTTGAAGCCAAAATGCAGTCAAGCACTCAGTTATTCAAAATAGATTACTATTTGCACATCCAAAAGCAGCTGTAGAAACCTGAAGTGGCATCCACACTCCTCAGATATGGGACTGTCTTCTGTACTTGTGTACTCTCTGTCTTCCAAGATACCATCCTCAGTTTGTCTACATCTTCTACAGCCATTTCTAGTTTCATTCTTCTTATACTATATAAGTTTTGGAACCTAGATAACTTCACTGAACGACAAAAAGTATTGTCTTCCCTGAGGCCCAGCCCACTCTTCTCAAGGGTTTATTGTGTGACACCGGGTCCCACAGAATGTGCTGTGAGCTGGCACACTGAAGTGTGCAGGACCCTACAGATGACAAAGACTCCATCATGTCTGCCACTAACTCTCCAATCCTGACATACAGCACAAATGCTCCCAATCCAACTGAGGATGCAGTGAGATTTGGGCACAGCAATCTGGTAAAGGTTTTTCAGCATCCCCTCCATGCCCCAGCGCCCCAGGTAGGTGACTCTAACAATGTGGGAACTCCATTTTTCTGTGTTTAAACCAAACTTCTGAATTCTCTTGAGTGGATTAGGCTCTGCTTGTCCAACACCAGTGGCTAATTGGTTGTTAAAATGACAAAAATATTGACATAAACCAGGTCCATAGAATCACAGAATGATAGATTTTGAGCATCAGGTTAGGTGGATGGATAACCAGCCACAAGGAGGGTATCCTTGGATGTTTGAGAACTAAGGTTTATCAATGCAAAACAGTCCCCTAGGCAGTGCAGTAGTGGCATTCTTAGACTGGAGTCTTGACATGACTCCCTGATTTTTGTATTTTGAGAAAAATTGTTAAGAAGTGATGTTTTAATGCTTTCTCTTCTTTCTCTTTTTACAAGTTTCCACAGATGTCAACCAGCTCAGTAAAAGATGAGATCAATGACAACATCAAAACACTTACAAGGATGGGTTCCTGGATGGCTATGACAACAGACTTCAGCCTGGGCTGGGAGGTGCCTTCTACTTGCCTGAGTCTGGCAAGAACCCAGGGAGCTTAAGCCTCATCTCAAGCTTGTGTTTGCTCTGGTTCAAACAATTCCCAAAAGAGCTTCCCTGCCAGGGTTTTGATTTGATGGGTTCCACTCTTGCCAAGGATCATGTATCCATTGTTATCATTTTCTAGACTCAAGGAGTTGGGGGAAGTGGTCTCCCCAAGGCATCCTTGTAAAATCCCCTCTTCCCAGATAATCTTAATGTCTAGTCTGGTTAATCTAAGGAGGAGCCAACTTTTAGGTGTTACTAAAGCTGAGATTACCCTATTTTAAAAAATAATATAAAATCAACCTCATACTCTTGTTTTTATGCAAGTTCTTTTCAGAAATTCACTGTGGAATGCAATTATCCTTTACATCTTTATGGGTTATACATTTAATTCTTCACTGCAGCCATAGTCATAATATTTTACTTTCACTCTATGGAACTCAATAAAAATAAACTGATATATATTGTGCTTCTAGGGCACTCCTGGCACATCTTAATTTTGTGCTGAAAATTGTCTGCAGTTTCCAGGCATGTGCAATGTCCTTGGCTCTACAGTTTAGATGTGGTGTGATACTTGCTCTGTTAGGTGAGGAAGACCTTCCAAATAATATGTTGTTGGAAGAAAACGTTTAGTCCTCCGGCATTTGCATTTTTAACAGGGAGATTCACATAAAGGATGAGTTGCCACTCTCTGCCTTTGGGCACAGGCCTGTTGACAGTCTTTTACTCTGTCCTCTGAATTATGTTCCTAGGCCTCTGTGCCCAGCAGTCCAGTCCCTTGAACACATTCAGAAGTGTTAGAATATCTACAGGAGCTCTAAGCTGCCATTAGTGCTTGTGCTATTCTCTCATTTTCCCTGCTTTCCAGGCCTGAAGAGAGGGAAGATACCACAGAGAGCTTCCGGGGCCACCCTGCTGGGGCTGGCATCTCAGTGAGGAGAATGGCACAGCGAATCATACAATACACAGCATCACAGAGACACCTGCTCACACAGAGATGCATACCATGAGGACAACAATCACCACACTGCAAGCTGCTGGAGAGACAGGCCCGCAGACGGACTGAGAATTGTTCACTGTGGGTTGTGGTGTAGTTTGAATGTGCTTTCTACTCATAAATATAGAAAGTTGCGGGGCCTTGGTAGTGCCCAGGGAACACACAGTTTTCCCCCTAAATATTAGTCACTTTTATCACTTACATATTTCCAATAATATTGTTTGAAATCATAGTCCCCCATGATAGCGCCTTCTATGGTAATGATTCAAAAATGCCACATAAAGAGAAATGGGTCTTCCTTTTTGTCCCAGAGCACACTGGGCATATTCACATTCATCCTTTCCCTGAGTCCACATAGGGCCTAAAATTTTAATCGGAAATTCAACTCCCCTTATCCTGAATTGTTCAACCCTTTTTAAAGCCTCTCTTCATGGCGAGGGCATGGCTATGTGCTTTGAGGCTGGCATTATTGTTTCAGGTTTACAGAGAATGAGATGGAAGCTCAGGTGTTCACAATGCCACTCAGAACCCCACAGCAAGGCCACGGCTCAGGTCTCCTCAGGACTACTCCTCAGGGAGCAGAAGGATGAGGAAAACAAAGCTGCCTTCTGCATAATGAAAATTTATTTCGTGGTATAGTGGGGCGGGGGGGGGGAACTTGGTTTCATTTGGTAGCTGTCAAGTCCAGATGGATGACCATTCTCTAATCACGTTTTTTGGGTTGGAGGAGGTAGAACTTTTGGTTGCCATTGTGTAGCGGCAGGTCCCTAGTCCTCTCTAGATAAGCACCGGAAGTACAGGGTGGCCACCTGTCTCAGAGAGCACACCAGATCTTACAATGCATACACTACTGTGAATATCACTCATATAGAGATAATACCCAAGTGAGTTGCAAGGCAGTGGATCCCTGTCATCTCCCGTCTCTCCACACCCTCTAAAAGTGCAAACTCATGTGAGAACACACAGCGAGGGCCACCTTAGGAAATATTCACTGGTCCTTGAGGTCCTGGCAGAAGAGCGAGTCCCCCATAAGCTCTTGTTTGGAGATGGCAACAGGCAAGGAAGGGGTTCCTAGAAGTCAGGCTATGCCACATGGTTCTCCCTGGCTCAGAGAACCTTGTGGCTGCTCCACCCAAGGTCACTTGTCCATGCCTGTGTAATAGAAAGATCTGTGCAAACATTTTGGAATGTTGACAATTCTATCATTGTAATAAAATTTGCTGCACCGAGTGTATAACACTAGAGAGTCGTGCACCGAATGCCGCTCTGCGTCATCTCTTTTGCACAATATGTATTCCCCTGTGCTGTATTTACTTTGAGAAAGACATATTTTTATGATTTTTTGTACTCCATTCAGATTTTCTCTGTGAATGGAAAACACTTCAATTCATGAATTGGGAAAATCTGACATAGTGAAAAGATCATAAACTTTGGAGTTAGGCTGACTTAAATTCAGGTCCTGTCATTTAGTAGTCACAAGTCCTCGGTCATTATATTTTGATCTCCTAAATTTACTGTCTTGTTGTGGCTTTTCTGCTTGTTTATGGTTTTCTCTTTTCCAATGCAGTATAGCAAGTTACAGAGTCTGAAATATTCTTATTTGAAAACAGCCAGTAAATACGCATATTTCATGAATACCCACTTGGGGGCAGAACTGTCACATTTTTGCTTCATGATTGATGGTCACTACACACATGTATCTTGAAAGATACATCTGTATCTATAAGTCTTTAGACACTGAGATGTGTTTATATATATGTAGAAGGGTACATATCTATACATTGTAAAGTTCAAAGTGTCAAGTTCAAGGCTTTCTTCATAAAACCAGATGTATTGGCTGACTTGGAGTTGTTTTTTTTTTTTATTGCATTTTA
>CAUYQU010077103.1:0-12582 GCA_963574635.1 Cheracebus regulus
CCCTTCCTGACACCTTACACTAAAATTAACTCCAGATGGATTAAAGACTTAAACATAAGACCTAACACCATAAAAACCCTAGAAGAAAACCTAGGCAAAACCATTCAGGACATAGGCATAGGCAAGAACTTCATGACTAACAACAGCATTGGCGACAAAAGTCAAAATAAACAAATGGGACCTAATTAAACTCCAGAGCTTCTGTACAGCAAAAGAAACAATGATTAGAGTGAATCAGCAACCAACAGAATGAGAAAAAATTTTTGCAACTGACCCATCTGACAAAGGGCTAATATCCAAAATCCACAAAGAACCAAAACAGATTTAGAAGAAAAAAACAAACCCATCCAAAAGTGGGAGAACAGACACTTTTCAAAAGAAGACATATATGAGGCCAAGAAACATAGGAAAAAATGCTCATCATCACTGATTATTAGAGAAATGCAAATCAAAACCACATTGAGATACCATCTCAAGCCAGTTAGAATGGCGATCATTAAAAAATCTGGAGACAACAGATGCTGGAGAAGATGTGGAGAAATAGGAATGATTTTACACTGTTAGTGGGAGTGTAAACTAGTTCAACCATTGTGGAAGACAGTGTGGTGATTCCTCAAGGACCTAGAAACAGAAACTCCATTTGACCCAGCAATCCCATTACTGGATATATACCCAAAGGATTATAAATCATTCTATTACAAGGACACATGCACATGTATGTTCATAGTGGCACTGTTCACAATAGCAAAGTCTGGAACCAACCCAAATGCCCATCGGTGATAGACTGGATAAAGAAAATGTGGCACATATACACCATGGAATACTATGCAGCCATAAGAAATGATGAGTTCATGTCATTTGTAGGGACATGGATGAATCTGGAAACCAGCATTCTCAGCAAACTGACACAAGAACAGAAAATCAAACACCACATGTTCTCACTCATAGGCAGGTGTTGAACAATGAGAACACATGGACACAGGGAGGGGAGCATCACACACTGGGGTCTGTTGGCACGGGCCAAGGGAGGGACAGCAGGGAGAGGGATGGGGAGGTCGGGGAGGGATAACACAGGGAGAAATGCCAGATTAGATGACGGGGGGATGGAAGCAGCAAATCACAGTGCCATGTGTGTACCTATGCAACAATCCTGCACGATCTGCACATGTACCCCAGAACCTAAAGTACAATAATAAAAAAAAAATACAATTTCACCACAATTTTTATATATATTTTTTTCCATCATACTAGGAGGCAGGACTTTTAACGATGTTCTTTGGAAATATCTTTTTTTTTTCTCGAATAATTCAAACCGTTAAAAGAGAGCAGCCTCCAATATTTAAAACGACTTTTCTGCCCAATTGCTCCATCAAAGAACAACAAACCAACAAAAATCAATCATGAAAAAACCACATCAGAAAATGGGTTCTTCGTTCTTATCATGTACCTTCTTTGTCATTGTGGTGGATAATGGCGTCCTGTATCATGTCCGCGAGGTTGAAGTGAACTTTCGGATTCTTTGCATGTTTCAGCCTTTTCAGGAACCCCTCCTGCTTCTGAAAAGCCTTCTCACGCTCATAGTAGGCTTTGATTTGCTCACAGCGCATGCGCTTCACCAGACGCTGCCGCTGGCCAAGGGGAAGGGACTCCAGCAAGCACTGGTCGATTTCCATCTCATGGGATCGGAAAACGTTACATAGCTGAAAGCAACCTGGAAGAAATGCAAGGGGAGTGTCACCAGAACTATTAATATAATCACTATCAGTGTGTGCCACAGCACGCTTGATTTTACATTGCCCATTGCACAGGTCATAAATGCAACAATTCTCCTTGCACTTGATATGCAAATCCAAAGTCCTTTTTATGAATTGAGGGAAAACAGTTTGTGTGTTTCTCAAGATTTTGTGTTAATAAAACAAATAGTAGAATTAAACATGCATATGTAGTTAAGCCCAACGGAATTTCTAACCACCCATCCCTTCCTGTTTCTTTCAATCCATACCAAAAGCTTCCAGATTTCACCATTGTGTCAAGCTTCTTCTGTCTAGTTGAATAATACTAACTTGCATGTTAAATGTTGGCATAAAGTCATTCCAACTATGACTAATCATGACTTTGTTAATTTAATGCAATACAATATATAAGCTGCCAGGTATGACAGCTCAAGCCTATAATTCCAGTGTTTTGAGAGGTTGAGACGGAAGCATCACTTGAAACCAGAGGTTTAAAACTTGCCTGGGCAACATGGGAAGGCCCCATCTCTTAAAAAAAAAAAAATGTTTTAAGTTAATTAGGTGTGGTGGCATATGGCTGTAGTCCCAGCTACTTGGGAGACTGAGGTGGGGGATCACATAAGCCAGGAGTTTAAGGTTTCAGTGAGCTAGTACTGGACCACTGTACTACAGTCTGGGTGACAGAGTGAGGAAACAAGAAGAATATATGTGCTATCAACTCCTTATATGATATAGTGGTCATTTTTCACCAATTTATTGCTACACTCTTTTTCTCATAATCAGTGAAATTCATTTCCAAGCAACCTGTGGTTAAGTATAAAGACTGAGGTTTGGCACAGAGATATTTCTCAAAATCGTGGAGGGAATTTTGGCTGCTACAGTCTTTGTTTTATTTATATAGTGATTAACAAACTGAATCCTCATTTCTGAAACTTAAAATATTCACTTTGTTTCAAATGGCTGCTTGCTATAAACACCACTCAAAGCACCTGTAATGGAATTGTACAAACCTTTACATTTGTCACCAGGTTAAAATTTTGCTATTGGCAGAAAATCAATGTTAAAGCATTAAAAATTCTAGAAGCTGGCTTGCAAACACAGATTCAGATGTGTTTATATATTCTTAAGATATTTATGATATAAAGTCCCAAGGAGGTTAAAGTAACAATGCATGTACAAAATGTGGCTAACCATATGCCATATCCGAGATCATATACTAAGGGCAGAGTTCATCTTCGGCGAGATGCCATGTTCCTTTGAAGGAACAAGAAGTCATGACGACACTATTTCTACTTCTGTTTCTTGTGACACTTTGTAAGTCTTTTTTATTCTCACAGCCCCCAGGTGCACCAGCACAACCATACCTGTTTAGCACATTAAGTAAACTAAGTTGAAAGAGGCTGTGACTTGTCTAAGATTAAAGAGACAATTAGATAAACAGACTAAAAAATGCTCCATAAAGGAGAAACAAACCAAAGCGCTGTGATTCTCTAATACCAGGTATTGAATATATAGGTGTTTTTATGTAAGATGTAGGAAGAAAAAGAAGCCATGTTAGGGGATTTTGTGTTCATTTATTTGCATTGACAAAAGCTATACATGTTAGTGTCATATGTTTTCATAACACTCTTCATAAGTATTTGTGAAAGTGATGTGAGAAGTATCAGCTAGCTATACCCAAAATGTTCCCTTTCCCTTGACCTAAATGCAAATAGACAACAGCGGTTCTGAAATGATGACAAATTGCTCTGGAGTACACTTATTTTATAAAAGCTATGATCACTGCCACAAACAGATTGTGTGAGAGAGCTCATAAATAAAGAAGCATAAATGTCTTCTGTTTCACATCTGTTTAGAAAACTGCACAGGATTTGATTGATTTTGATGCTTGTGACACTTTGACTTCTGTGACTTTCCTGGCTTGTCATTAGGTGCCCAGGGGATCAACAGGGCCAAAAACAAACAAACAACCGCACACAAAAACATGTAAAGAATTAAAACAAATAACATCACGGAGTGCCATGTGCTGATTAGCCAGCAGTTGACAGCTGAGGATCATCTAATAAACACAGCAGTCCTCTAGTTTGTAACTCTTAAGAAGGGTCTCTTGGCGAAATTTTCAATTAACTCTTAAGGAATCCATGGTGACAGATCATAATTCATTGAGTTAACCCTCAGAGGCTATCAAGAGGGAATGTACAGGGTGGCTTTTAAATTAATTTTCTCATTTTCCTTTACGATTTGGAAAACTCAAAGGCCATGATTATTGTATTTCAAATTCATTCATGTCTCTAATCTTGATTTTTACTGTAATTTTGTTAAGTAATTCCCCAAGTTTTGATCTAAAACATTAGTTTATAAATTGATTCTTTTATACTCTGAAAATTTATTGGGCATTTTGACTTTCTTCTAATCTAACGACAAGTGGACCAGTGGTGTCATACATGTACATGTCGATGACTCTATATGATATGACCAATTTATCCCCAAAAAATTAAAGAAAGAATCTATAAGATCACACAGGGATTCAGGGGATCATGGCAGATGGGAGGCAGGACTAGACTGCAGCTCTGTACAGAACAGTATATGGAGGCTAGCCTTGTGAATTTTAGCTCCAGATAAACTTCAAGAAGAAACCAGCAATCCCAAGTGGACCCCCAGACCCTCTGAAGGAAGTGAACTGCTCCTGCAGGACCTGGGAGACACCTCAAATACAATGAGTACCCCAACTGCTGAAGTGGGAAAGAGAGACCCTCCTCTCCTGAACACACCCTCTCCCAACTGGAGAAGCTGAAAGTCTGTTTGCAGAAGTTTCCGACTTTACCTGGAGCTGAGTCAAGTTAGAGAGCCGAGCAAAATACAGGAGTAGAGTAAGCAGCAGAAAGGCCCTGGGAGCTCGCTGGGTTGCCAAGCAGCCCATTCCTGCCTGGCACCACAGGGAACAATTGGGGGGGTGGTCAGAGGAGCAGGGGGTAAAATTCCACAGGGAGAAGGAATTATCTAACTGAACTTTGTAACACTTTGAACGGGGTAAGAAGCCTCCTGGCCAGAATTCAAGAGAGGGTGTGAATCAGGCATGTAGACTTCACAGGCAGGAAAAGAACTAAAGCCCTATTATATATATATAAATTTCCATCTCTTGAAAAAAAAACAGTATATGAATACTTATTTATTCAAATTACAATGACAATACTCTCAACTCCCCATATGAATAAAGGAGAGCATCCGACCTCTGTTCTGGGGCATCATGTATTGCAGGGTGTGGAAATACCAATGCCCTCAGCTGTGGGGCAGGCTCAGTGGGACCTGGAGTGCTGGGGCCCCTGGGCCATTTACCTCTGGCCACAAAAGCCATTGTCCATTTACCCCCAACTGCTATGGAAATACTATTTTCAGCCAGGCCCGGTGGCTCATGCCTTTAATCCCAGCCATTTGGAAGGCCCAGATGGGTGGATCATGAGGTCAGGAGTTCAAGACCAGCCTGGCCAACAGGGTGAAACCCTGTCTCTACTAAAAATATAAAAATAACAAATAAATAAATAAGAATTATTCTGTTGTCCAGCTACCAGAAATGCCCCATATCATCTAGAATAAAAATCTTCTTGTGGCCATGGTACACTCAGTGTTCAAGATTTTTAAGCAAATCTCTGTGATTGCTAAAGAGGCAAAACGTTACTGAGAGCACAGAAAATTTGATCTAAGTACATTTATAAAAGCTTGTAGACAGTTTGCAAAAAGTACATTCTTTTTCAAGAACTCATAGATAATATATGGTCTTAACTATGTTTTAGGCCATAAAGCAAAGCAAATCTCAATAAATTCCAAGGAACTGAAATTACACAGGCATTTTCTTAACATAATTGAAAATGGAATGTCAACTACAGAAATGAAACCATACCTCCCCATATGTTCAGAAACTTATAAAGCCAATTCTACATAAAGCATGCTTCAGAGAAAAAAGAATCACAGAAATAATAAATCTTTAGAACCAACCATTGATGAAAGAAAATCCATCATAGTTTTGTGGATAAAAGTAAAGTTGTTCATAGAAATAAATTAATCACCTTAATTACATTTTAGAAAAGAATATAGTTTTAAAGTCAATAGAAAAATATCTGGCACATGAAGTTAGAAAGGAACACACACACACAAAAGTTGAAACAAAAAAGAAAGAAAAAAATAAAATGATGCTATGAATTAATAGAAATAAAACAAGAAAAGAGCAAAGGTGAGAAAAGACATGAGGAACTGACAACTTCTAGAACAATTTAACTTACAAAAAATGACTCAAGATGAAGTAGGAAATGAACCCATTTATGTAACCATTATATAAATTAAATCAGTTATTAAAAATCTATAGACCAGAAATAAAAGCAAACAAACAAAATGGCCACATGATTTACCATCTTTAAGGAAGGGATAACCTGCATTTTCATCCAGTTCATTCAGACAATAGAAAAAGAAGAAATTTACCACAATTCATTTTCTGAGACTGGCATAAGCTTGATACCAAAATGAGGCCATCCCCAAAAAGGAGAATTACAGGTCAATCTCTTGTATAAACACATGCAAATAGCCTACATGCATACCTATTAGCAAAATGAACCCCTGAATGTAGTTTGTCAGTGGAATAGAAAGATGGCTTGTTATAAAACATCCACTAATATGTTTCTACTTTAAATTTTGTTTAAATTTTAGAAAAAGAAGGCCCTTTATTGCTGCTTCTACCTCAAAATGAAGGTCTTACCTTAGAAGAAAAGGAAAATAAATAAGAAGCATACAATGTGGGTAGGAAGAGGAAAAAAATCAGTTATTGTAAATACTGTTATCTATGTAGAAAAGTCAACACACCCTATGAGTCATCTATTAGGAGTGATAGTCCGGAACTTTGTTGAATGCAAGTCAAAATACACACAGAAGAAGAGAGCTACATTTTCAAACCTAACAAAAGATTCTCCACCTTATTAACACATAGGAAAATGTAAGAAGATGAAAAACATCATTGATTATGTTTATAAATGTCATTACAGTTAAAAAGCAAATTGGAAATATTTAGTAAAATGTAGAATCATCTTTCCTAAAACCAAGATATATATTTCTTCAACAATCTGCTGCAGATAAAATTAAACAAACACAAAATAACGTAGCATGCAATAAAAAAATTACAGGTAATAAAAATAAACCTTTCAAATAACTCCTCTATTTTTGGAGGATGTAAGTCTATTTGGCCACTTCCTCTGTTCGACATTTCCTAACTGGGGCTTTGGTAGAGGAATAGACACTTAGACTAATGGAACAGAACACAGAACAAACCAAGAGCTCTACACAAACACAGCCACCTGATTTGTGACAGAGGTCCAAAGAGCTAGCCAATGGAGGGAGCATATTCAGATTACGATCAAAATTAAAGTATCACAGCTATTCAGAAAAATAGTTTGGCAATTTATTTAGCTACATTATGTAGTAACGTTTCTAAATGAAATTATGTGGTTCATGAAGACCATTCCGGATGATTTTCAACATCGGAGGCTTGGAAGTTTCAGATGCAAGCAGCATGTGTGCCTTCTTAGGTGAGCCCGTTAGGGGGATGTGTGGTGGACACTGGCAGTCTGCTATCTGGTGCTGCGTCAGTTGTCTCCACGGAGCACCAAGGAAGGAGGATGATTCAGATGGAGTGCCTGTTTTCACTGACTGCTTTTTCTTTAATTTTTGAACTAGATTTTAGTGGGCATGTATTCACCCTTTATGAGTAGACCTCAAAAAGCTGAGAATGAAGTAGATTCTGGTGAAGGTTCAACATATTCTGGGCATGAATGAAAGTAAATTGCTTATTGTTCTACCTTTTTTCAAAAAGGAAATGAATCAACAGAAGGAAACAAAATAATTGATGGAATTTTTTCTGTAATGGAAAACAAAATAGACTATCATTTATGAGTAAGAATGTATATTTATTTATCTGATGTGGATGAATTATATTTCAATCATTTCTCCTTATATTTTTAATTTAGGAGTTGCTTTATATCAAAGACCTCAGATGTCAGGAATATGGAAGTGGATGCTGTTGATGCCCTGCCCGATTCCCCTTACCCATCCCCCGCTGACTTGGTATATTAGTTCATTTTCATGCAGCTGATAAAGACATACCCAAGACTGAGAAGAAAAAGAGCTTTAATTGGACTTACAGTTCCATATGGCTGGGAAGGCCTGAGAATCATGGCAGGAGGTGAAAGGCACTTCTTACATGGCAGTGGCAAGAGAAAATGAGGAAGATTTTCAGCAAAAATGGAAATTCCTGATAAAACCATCAGATCTCCTGAGACTTATTCACTACCAGGAGAATAGTGTGGGAGAAACCACTCCCATGATTCAAATTATCTCTGACTGTGTCCCTCCCACAACATGTGGGAGTTATGGGAGAACAATTCAAGATGAGATGTGCTTGGGAACCCAGCCAAACCATACCATTCTGCCCCTAGCCCCTCCAAATCTCATTTCCTCATATTTCAAAACAAATCATGCCTTCCTCACAATCCCCCAAAGTCTTAACTCATTTTAGCATTAACCCAAAGGTCCACAGTCCAAAGTATCATCTGAGACAAGGCAAGTCCCTTCTGCCTATGAGCCTGTAAAATCAAAAGCAAGCTCGTTACTTTCTAGATACAATGCTGGTACAAGTAGTGGGTAAATACAGCCATTCTAAATGAGAGAAATTAGTCAAAACAAAGGGGTTACAGGGCCCATGTAAGTCTGAAATACAGCAGGGCAGTAAAACTTTAAAGCTCCAGAATGATCTCCTTTGACTCCATGTCTCACATCCAGGTCACATTGATGCAAGAGGTAGGTTCCCATAGTCTTGGGCCGCTCCATCCCTGTGGCTTTGCAGCATATAGCACCTCTCCTGGCTGCTTTCATGGGCTGGGGTTGTCTGCGGCTTTTCCAGGTGCATGGTGCAAGCTGTCAGTGGATCTACCATTCTGGGGGCTAGAGGATGGTAGCTCTTCTCACAGCTCCACTAGGCACTCTGTGTGGGGGCTCTGACCCCACATTTCCCTTCCACACTGCCCTACCAGAGGTTCACCATGAGGGTCCCGCCCCACAGCAGACTTTTGCCTGGGCATCCAGGCATTTCAATACATCTGCTGAACTATAAGTGAAGGTTCCTAAATCCCAATTCATGACTTCTGTGTACCTACAGGCTCAACACCATGTAGAAGCTGCCAAGGTTTGGGGCTTGCATTCCCTGAAGCCATGAGCTGAGCTGAACCTTGGTCCCTTTTAGCAATAGCTAGAGTGGCTAGGATACAGGGCATCAGGTCCCTAGGCTGCACACAACATGAGGACCCTGGCTCTGACCCATGAAACCACTTTTTCCTCCTAGGCTTCTGGGTCTGTGGTGGGAGGGGCTGCCATGAAGACCTATGACATGAGCTGGAGACATTTTCCCCATTTTCTTGGGAATTAACATTCAGCTTCTTGTTACTTATACAAATTTATGCAGCTGGCTTGAATTTCTCCTCAGAAAATGAGTTTTTTCTTTTCTACTGCATCATCAGTCTGCAAATTTTCTGAACTTTTACACTCTGATTCCCTTTTAAAACAGAATGCTTTTAACAGCACCCAAGTCACCTCTTAAATGCCTTGCTGTTTAGAAAGGCAGTGCATCCACCAGATGCACTAAATCATCTCTATCAAGTTCAAAGTTCCACAAATCTCTAGGGCAGGGGTAAAATGCCACCAATCTCTTTGCTAAAATGTGTATAAGTCACCTTTGCTCCAGTTCCCAGCAAGTACCTCATCTTCATCTGAGACCACCTCAGCCTGGACCTTATTGTTCATATCACTATCAGCATTTTTGTCAAAGCCACTCAACAAGTCTCTAGGAAGTTCCAAACTTTCCCACACAGTCCGGCTTTCTTCTGAGGCCTCCAGACGGTTCAAACCTCTGCCTGTTATGCAGTTCCAAAGTTGCTCCACATTTTCAGGTATCTTTTCGGTAACACCCCACTCTACTGATACCAGTTTACTGTATTAGTTAATTTTCATACTGCCGTTAAAGATATACCCAAGACTGGAAAGGAAAAGAGGTTTAATTGGACTGACAGTTCCACATGGCTGGGAAGGCCTCAGAATCATGGTGGGAGGTGAAAGGCACTTATTACATGGTGGCAGCAAGAGAAAATGAGGCAGATGCAAAAATGGAAAGCCCTGATAAAACCATCAGATTTCATGAAACTTACAACCACAAGAACAGTATGGGGAAAATCACCCCCATGATTCAAATTGCCTCCCACTATGTCCCTCCCACAACATGTGGGAATTATGGGAGTACAATTAAAGATGAGATTTGGGTGGGAACACAGCCAAACCATATCACCTAGGTAGTGGCTAAAAGGATTCACAGCTGTCCCCTCTTCTGAACAATGGCCCTGCCAGCCTCAGCCTCCCAGGTAGCAGAAGACCCTAACCCCATCCCATAAGCCGTAGTCACTGAGAGACCTACACAAGGATACCAAAACACGTCTCATTGACTCAAGGAGAGACACTCCATGGTGTGATTTATACTCTAAAGTGAAGCGGATTGAAATGCTAATAGACTCTGCCAAAGATTACATAGTTTTTCTGCTCTTTTCTGTTCTATGCCCTGCTTCCTTTACTGCCTTATGGGCTTTCTCTGTTGAGCTGTCTCAATACACAGGAATGTGCACCTGACTCCTCATACTCTGCTTCTAGGGGCATAATCTATATAAGAATACATATATGTATGTGTGTATATATAAGCATATATATCCTCTTCTATTTTCTATTAACATTCATGTCTTATACCAGGGAGAATATATTTTAGTAGATATAAATATTATCACAGATTGGACATACTTAATACTATCGTTTTTAATATTAAAAAATAATAAAAGCATAAAAATAAGATACATGCAAAAAATAAAATTGGACTTATTTTATACTATACACAAAATTAATTCAAAATGGATTGAAGACCTAAAAGTGTAAAAACTTTTATAAAAAGATAAAGGGAAAAATATTTATGACACTTGAGAGATTGGACTTGGCAATGAATTCTAGATATGAAAACAAAAGCACAGACAACAAAAGCAAAAATAGATAAATGAGACTACATCAAACTTAAAACTGTTTGTGCATAAAAGGACATAACCATCAGAGTGAAAAGGCAACGTACAGTATGGGAGAAAATATTCACCAATGTATACCTAATAGGAGGTTAATATCTAGAACATGTAAAGAACTCTTAGAACTCAACAACAAAAAAATCAAATAATCTGATTAAAAATGGGAAAAGGACTTGAATAGATATCTTTCCAAAGGTAATATACAAATTGCCAACAAGCTCAACATCATTGATCATCAGAGAAAAAGAAGTCAAAACCACAAGATATAACCTCATACCTGAAAGAATAGCTACTATCAAAGAAACAGAAAATAAAAAGTATTGGTGAAGATTTAAATAAATTGTAATACTTGTTCACTGTTGAGATTGTAAAGTGGTGCAGCCACTATGGAAAACAGTATGGAGGGTTCTCAAAAAATGAAAAATTGAACTATTACATGACCTGACAATCCTACTTCTGAGTATACATCAAAATAATTGAAAGCAGGGTGTTGAAGAGATATTTGTACACCCATGTTCATAAGAGCACTATCCACAATTGCCAAGAAGTGAAAGCAGATGTCCAGAGATTAATGGATAAACCAAACACAGCATACATATATAATGGAATATTATTCAGCCTAAAATGGAAGAGGTTCTTATACATGCCACAACATGAATGGATATTGAAGACCTTTTTTAAGTGAAATAAACTGATCAATAAAAGATAAATACTGTAGGATTCCACTTATATGAGGTTTCCAAAAAGGTCAAACTCAGAAGCAGAAAGTAGAACGGTGATTTCCAGGGACTGAGGGAAAATAAGAGTTGATGTTTAATGGGCACAGAGCTTCAGAAGTGCAAGATGAACATGTCCAGGAAATCTGTTTCATAACAATGATAATATACTTAACGTTACTGAACTGTACACTTAAACATGGTTAAGATGGTACATTTTATATTATGTATTTTTACCACTATAGGAACATGAAAGAAAGTGATAAGACACAAGGAACTACATTATGGGGGCTTTTAAAAATATATACTTCAAGTTCTGGGGTACATGCACAGAATGTGCAGGTTTGTTACATAGGTATACATGTGCTGTGGTAGTTTACTGCACCTATCAACCCGTCATCTACATTAGGTATTTCTAATGCTATCCCTCTCCTAGACCCTCACCCCCAACAGGCCCTGGTGTGTGATGTTCCCCTCCCTGTGTTCATGGGTTCTCATTGTTCAACTCCCACTTATGAGTGAGAACATGCAGTGTTTGGTTTTCTGTTTCTGTGTGTTTGCTGAGAATGATGGTTTCCAGTTTTATCCACATTGCTGCAAAGGACGTGAACTCATCCGTTTTTGTGGCTCATAGTATTCCATGGTGTATATATGCCACATTTTCCTTATCCAGGCTATCACTGATGGGCATTTGGGTTGGTTCCAAGTCTTTGCTATTGTGAACAGCGATGCAAGAAACATATGTGCATGTGTCTTTATAGCAGAATAATTCATAATCCTTTGGGTATATACCCAGTAATGGGATTGCTGGGTCAAATGGTATTTCTGGTTCTAGATCCTTGAGGAATTGCCACACTGTCTTCCACAATGGTTGAACTAATTTACACTCCCACCAACAGTGTAAAAGTATTCCTATTTCTCCACATCCTCTCCAGCATCTGTTGTCTCCTGATTTTTTAATGATAGCCATTCTAACTGGTGTGAGATGGT
>CAUYQU010077104.1:0-16068 GCA_963574635.1 Cheracebus regulus
GGGAAGGAGGAAGGGAAGGAGGAGGGGGAGGAGGGGGGAGGAGGAGGGGGAGGAGGAGGGGGAGGAGGGGGGGAAGGAGGAGGGGGAGGAGGAGGGGGAGGAGGGCGGGAAGGAGGAGGGGGAGGGGGAGGAGGAGGGGGAGGAGGAGGGGAAGGAGGAAGGGAAGGAGGAGGGGGAGGAGGAGGGGGAGGAGGGAGGGGAAAGGAAGGGGGAGGAGGGGGGAGGAGGAGGGGGAGGAGGAGGGGGAGGAGGAAGGGGAAAGGGAGGGGGAGGAGGGGGAGGAGGAGGGGGAGAAGAAAAAGAAGAAGGAGGAGGAGGAAGAGAAAAAAATGTGGGATGGGAGATGTTCTGGCCCCATTTGGAAACTACAAACTGCCACCCAGTTCAGGCAGTTCTTGTCCCTGGAATGCCTTTGCCCCCAATCCCAGTGTCTCTGCAAGATCCAGTTCCATAGCAGCCTGGTGCCCCTCTGTGCCAGGCCCTGTCAGCAGGAAGCCTTGCTGCCCTCCGGCTCCCACAGCAGGTGTTCCCTCCCTCCCCTGTGAGCAGGATGCCCTTCTGCTGTTTCCCAGTCACTGATGTGCAGAACATCGCAGGAATGGGTGCCTTGTCGCTGGGGCTCAGGGCCTAAGGTTCAGCAAGTCACCAACATCCCAGGAACCCCTGCTGCGAATAAATTTCCCGAAGGTACCGACTTAGCCTCACTCATCGGTGTATTCCCAGCTCCTCTATCATAGGTGCTACTGTATTTGTTTAGTTTTCGGTTTTTGTTTTATTTTTTTAGAAAGAAGGTTTTATTGTCACCCAGGCTGAAGTACAATAGTGTGATCAAACTCTGAGCCTCAAGCAATTATCCTGCCTTGGCCACCCTAAGCACTGGGATTACAGGTGTGCACCACTGTGCCTGGCCCTTTTTTTTTTTTTTTTTTTTTTTTTTTTTTTTGAGAGCGAGTCTTGCTGTTACCCAGGCTGGAGTGCAGTGGCTTGATCTCGGCTCACTGCAACCTCCACCTCCCAGGTTCAAGTGATTCTCCTGCCTCAGCCTCCTGAGGAGCTGGGATTACAGGCACACCACCACACCCAGCAAATTTTTGTATTTTCAGTAGAGACAGGGTTTCATCGTGTTGGCCAGGATGGTCTCGATCTCTTGACCTTGTGATCTGCCCGCCATGGCCTCCCAAAGTGGTGGGATTACAGGTGTGAGCCCTTGTGCCTGGTCCTCTATTCTTATTTTTTGTCTGTTTTTCTTTAAATACATCCTGGGGGAATGGTTCCTAACGTCTGCAGTTTATTTTTCGTTTATGTCTAATTCCAAAGCCAAGCATACTGATTAAAACCAACAATAAAAAAGCTTTGTGAATGGCTATCGCAAAGTGTGTGTTGGGGGAGCGTGGGGCCACAATAAATGGCAAATGAAGAGGAAATAGATGGAAATTAACAGCACCAGCTGCCGGCAAAGCCCGTTAAACCTAACCCTGGTGTGTCAGGGGAAGGTTCCCGGGTTCCAAGACGCGAGGGAACGTTCTGGTCTTCAAACTTGGGATTCATGTTGTATTCCTCCAGGAAGGGAGGTTGGGAGGAAGAAAAGTGTGAAAACAGATGGAAATGTAATTTTTTAATGACAGCAGCAGATGGCAAAAAGACACAAGAGTGTATTCACACCATGTCGGAGCCATTTGAGAACGCCTGGCCCAGCCGTAATGTGCTCGGTGGGGCTGTCATGATGGCTCCCCGGCCGAACCCAGGAGCCGGCGTGCTGCAGGCAGGAACATGCGGGTCCCCCAAGGAGGTGTGGAACGTGCTGCCAGGCTGTGCAGAGCTACAGGTAGATGGGGAAATACCTGTGGCCACCCGGGTTGGATCTGGAAGCTTCCCTGTGCCTGGCTTCTCTGGGCAGTGTAGATAGTCAATGGGCTCTAGATTCAGACAGACCCCGCTCTTTGGTGCCTTGGCGGCTCCGCTGACCTGCCAGGTGAGTCGCCTGCGGCTACACTGCATCCTACCCTCGACTTCGTGCACCCTATGTTCCCTTCTAAAGTCTGTGTCTAGGCTGGTCTTGCTGGTGTGCACCTGGAATCCCATTGCTTTTGGAGGCTGAGGCAGGAGGATGACCTAAGCCCTGGAGTTCGAGGCTGCAGTCAGCTACTATCATGCCACTGGATTCCACCTGGGGACCACAGCAAGACCCGGTCTCTAAAATGAAATAGGCTGGATGTGGTGGCTCACACCTATAATCCCAGCACTTTGGAAGGCTCAGGTGGAAGGATTCCTTGAGCCCAGGAGTTTGAGACCAGCAAGGGCAACAAAATGAGACTTTGTCTCTATAAAACAACTCAAAGGATGAGCTGGGTATGGTGGTGCATGCCTTTGGTCTGAGCTATACAGAAGGCTGAGGTAGGAGGATCACTTGACCCCAAGAGGTCAAGGCTGCAGTGAGCTGTGATTGCACCACTGCACTCCAGCCTGGGTGGCAGAGTGAGATCTGTCTAAAAAATATGAATACAATAAATAAAATGGGCTGGGCACGGTGGTTCATGCCTGTAATGCCAGCACTTTTGGAGGCTGAGACGGGCAGATCAAGAGGTCAGGAGATCAAGACCATTCGGGCTAACGCTTGCAAAGTCATCCCTTTCCGTTCTCAGGGTCCTGCTCTGTGCCACATGCCTGGCTTCTTTCAGTGGAGGCACGGCAGGAAGATTGACCCCTGAAGACTTGTTTTCCATTCTGTATGTCTTTTTGGCTGTGTCACTGTTTTTCTAGCCCCCTCCTCCGCTCAGTGATGACACCACCAGCTGCTAGCTATTGCTTTCCCCTAAGCTCCCCCAGGAGGCCCCAGGAGACAGGCTGAGCTCAATTTGTCTCAGCAGTGGCTCCTAACCTTGGCTAAGGAGTCTAGAAAATTCTGTTGCCCCAGCCCTGCCCCTTTCTTTGGTCCAGGAGGAGATCTGGATGTGGGGCAGGTGGTTCTACAGTACAGGTGGAGGTGGGAGGTTTTTTTTTCTTTTTTTTGAGACGGAGTTTCATTCTTGTTGCCTAAACTGGAGTACAATGGGTCAATCTTGGCTTACCGCAGCCTCTGCCTCTCAGGTTCAAACGATTCTCCAGCCTCAGCCTCCTGAGTAGCTGTGATTACAGGCATGCGCCACCACACTTGGCTAATTTTGTATTTTTAGTAGCGATGGGGTTTCTCCATATTGGTCAGGCTGGTCTCAAACTCCTGACCTCAGGTGATCCACCCACCTGTGCCTCCTAAAGTGCTGGGATTACAGGTGTGAGCCACTCTGCCCAACCAATCTTTTATTTATTTTTTTGAGATAGAGCTGGTCTGTCTCCTAGGCTTGAGTGCAGTGGTACAATCTTAGCTCAGTCCAACCTTTACCTCCCAGGTTTAAGTGATTCACCTGCCTCAGCCTCCCAAGTAACGGATTACAGGCGCCCACCATCATGCCTGGCTAATTTTGTATTTTGGTAGAGATAGGGTTTCACCATGTTGGCCAGGCTGGTCTCGAACTCCTGACCTCAGGTGATCTGCCTGCCTCAGCCTCCCAAAGTGTTGGGAGCCATTGCACCCAGTCACTCCCACGTTTATTACAGTACTATTCACAACAGTCAAGATATGGAATCAACCTAAATATCCCTCAAAAAACAAATGGATTAAAAATGGGGTACAAGCCAGGCATGGTGCCTCACGCCCGTAATCCCAGCACTCTGGGAAGCCAAGACAGATGGATCACCTGAGGTCAGGAGTATGAGACCGGCCTAGACAACATGGTCACATTCCACCTCTACTAAAAGTATTAAATAAAAAAGTAGCTAGCTATGATGGCACACGCCTGTTATCCTGGCTACTCAGGAGGCGGACGCAGGAGAATCACTTGAACCTGGCGAGTGGAGGTTGCAGTGAGCCGAGACTGAGCCACTGCGCTCCAGCCTGGGCAACAAGAGTGAGACTCCGTCTCAAAAACAAAGAAAACATTTCCTCAATAAATTTAATAATTTATTTTATGACAATCAATCAAAACCCAGACAGGCTGGCACACACATCTGCCACTGCCTGAGGCACTTTCTCTTTTGGGAGGGGCCAGGTGGCCCACAGCTCCCCCTCCGCAGCACACTGCAGGCTCCTCTTCCTACTTGATTTTGCAGATGAAGAGACAGGGGTTCAGAGTGGTCACTTGCCGTTGGTCACACAGCATCCAGAGTGACCTTTTATGTCCTCTCTTCGAGCATACTTGTCTTTTCTCTTTTCTTTTTGTTTTCATTTATTTTACTCGAGATAGGGTCTTGGCATGCTGCCTAGGCTGATTTCGTTACTCCTGGCCTCAAGCGGTCCTTCCTCCGCCTCCCAAAGTCCTGGGATTTTGAGTCACAGCACCTGGCCGAGAGTATTTGTCTTCATACACGAAGGTAACAGTGAAATCTCCAGGTCTGTAACGGGCAGCTTCCAAGGCAGATACACAACAGACACAGCATCGCGAGCAGCCCTGTGGGCGGGCGGAACGTTTCGTTTTTCCAGTAACCTTTCATGAGGCTTCAGGGAGGTCAGCGAGGAGAGCACCCGGTTAGCTGCCCCCAGCTAGCTACCCTGCTAGCCAGCAGGGGTAGCTTTCCTGCTGGAATCCCAAACCCTGGAATCCTCTTGTCTCCTGTGATTTTTCTCAGGGCCTGATGATCAGGGTTTCCAATTCGAGTGCGGTCGTAGACAACTGTTTGACCCTCAGGAAGCTTTTCCCGCCATGACCACCCCATGGAAATCACCTGGCCCCGGATGAAATTCAGCTTTCTGTCCTGTCCGGGCCTCCTGAATGCCACCTCCCAGCAGTGTGCACACGCACAGCGGGCAGCAGCGAGGGGACTTTCACACAGGTGCGCTCTAGCCACACTGCAGCTCCACCTGCGCCCACTGTGCGGGGACAGCCCGTCCAGCGAGCAGGTGAGTACTCGCTTAGGTGGTGCAAACCTGCCGCTCCCGTCTCACCTGGGGCTCCTGCCGAAGTGCCAGTTCCCAACCCCTGCCCTGAAGTGTCCGAATTGGAAGCTGTGGGGTGGGATGGAGGAACCTGCATTTTAATAGGTTTTTTAACCCATGTGTGCCGAAAGGGCAGAAGATTGTGAAATGAATAGAAACAACCTCTTCCCTCATCCCGGTATCTGTCAGCCCAGGTGATTCCGCATCCTGGGCCGGGTGCTGAGTTTGGGCCAATAAAGGCATTTACTCTTGGCCTGGCACAAGGGCTCACACCTGTAAAACCAGCACTTTGGGAGGTCGAGGTGGGAGGATCGCTTGAGGCCAGAAGTTCAAAGCCAGCCTGAGCAACATAGCGAGCCCCCAATTCCACAAAAAGTTGTTTAAAATCTAAAATAAAATAAATGCGTTTTTGGCCCCATGTGGAACGGTGTATACGGTGGGCGCCGGGAGCAGGCGACGGGACAACAAAGCTGCCGCCGGCCGCAAGAGGCCCTGACAGCGCCAGGTGCGCGCCCACGGGAGGGGCGGGGCCTGTCACGGGCCGGGGCGGGGCCGACGCTCAGCCTCACTCGGGCTCGCCAATCCGCGGGCTCCTAGCGGCCGTGGTCTCGGCTCCCCGCCGCCCGCGGACTGCGCCACCGCGTTCCTATAGGCTGGCGCAGGCCGTCTTCCGGTCGGGGCGGGCTCTCGCTGTGGCGGGAAAACGGCGGCCGCGGCACCACCTCCTGGGCGTAGAGGGGCCAGAAAAGACCGTGAGGCTCTGGCCGGCTACTCGCCCCGTCATGGACGCGGCCGAGGTGGAGTTCCTGGCCGAGAAGGAGCTGGTTACCATCATCCCCAACTTCACTCTGGACAAGATCTACCTTATCGGGGTGAGGCCCGGGCCCTCCGTGGGACGCGGGGCGGGCGCGTCCGGGGCTTCCGCGTGCCTTTCTGAGCTGGGGTCGCGGGCTCGCTGTGCTCCCGCTTCTGCGGAAGCCGCCGCTCGGGACTGGACCGCCGTCGCCGCTTCTCGAATGAGGAAAACGAGGCTGTACTCAATTGCCAGTGGCCCCGAGCGCCCGGGTTTACAGGGATTTGGTTTGGTTAGGTTTGGTTTTTGAGACCGTCTCTCTTTGTCGCCCAAGTTGGAAGGCAGTGGCGCGGTCTCGGCTCACTGCAACCTCCGCCTCCCGGGTTCAAGCGATTCTCCTGCCTCAGCCTCCCGAGTAGCTGGGACTACAGGCATCCGCCACAACGCCCGGCTAATTGTTGCTTTTTTGGTAGAGATGGGGTTTCGCCATGTTGGCCAGGCTGGTCTCGAACTCCTGACCTCAGGTGGTTCACCTGCCTCGGCCTCTCAGTGCTGGGATTACAGGCCTGAGCGACCGCGGCCAGCTCCTTTGTTTATTTGGTAGCGATGGGGTTCTCCCTATGTTGCCCAGGCTCGCCTGGAACTCCTGGGCTCCCCCAGGCGATCCTCCCACCTGGGCCTCCCAAAGTGCTAGGATTATGGGCAAGAGTCCGCTTTGCGTTTGCTTGTTTTTGTCTTTATTTTTTTGAGATAGAGCCTTGCTCTGTCGCCGAGGCTGGAGTGCAGTGGTTCGATCTCAGCTGACTGCAACCTCCGCCTCCCGGGTTCAGGTGATTCCTGCCTGAGCCTCCGCAGCAGCTGCGATTACAGGTGTGAGCCATTGCACCTGCCTGCCTTTGTGTTTTAAGTATAAAGGAGGCACCGGGGTGTTGGGAGTTCCAGAGAAGGAGGGCAGGCTCTACCTGCCCGCACTCACCTCCCCGCACCCAGGACGCCAACGTCGGGTGTGTGAAAGCTGTTCTTGAGTTGGAGGGTGCAGGCGGGAGGAGAGGGGAGTGCCCCCCGCCCGCTCAGGGGGGCCTTGCAGTTCCTCCGCGGAAGGGCCAGGACTGCCAGGACTGCGCAGCTCGCAGCTCGCAGGTGTCTCGGAGCTGCTTAGGAGGGGCTTTGTTGTGAGTCTGATAACAGCTGGGCTTTTGTTTTTATTTGTGTTTGGACTTCAGCTTCTGCAATGCCTTGCCTCTTATTTGAAAGCAGTGACACACAGACAAGCTTTTTGTTCTTTTTTAATCTTACGGGAATTGTTTTACTTTTGGCAGGGGGATCTGGGGCCTTTTAACCCAGGTTTACCAGTGGAAGTGCCCCTGTGGCTGGCAATTAACCTGAAACAAAGACAGAAATGTCGGCTACTCCCTCCGGAGTGGATGGACGTGGGTAAGGATGCGTGGGAGACTGGCTGACGCGTGGGCGGCGCTGGGTTGGGGTCACGCCCTCTCCCACAGGTGGAGGCATGGAGCCTCCTCCTTAAGTCTGGGCTCCGTCTGCTCCATTATCTACTTATCAGCTGAAAAGAATACTTCCAGATTCACCTCTCAGCGGAGTCTAATCACTGTTACTAATATCATGTTAGGTTTTGGTGTTTGTGAAAATCGTAGTTTACTTTTTCAGACAGGGTCTATCTAATTCCATCGCCCAGGCTGGAAAGCAATAGTGCAATCTCGGCTTACTGCAGCCTTTATCTCCTTGTTCAAGTGATCCTCACACCTCAGCCTCCCAAGTAGCTGGGACCACTGGTGTGCCCCATCACACCCTGCCAATGTTTGCATTTTTGTAGAGACGGGGTCTTGCCATGTTGCCCAGGCTGGCCTCAAACTCCTGGGGTGAAGCGAACTGGCCACCTTGGCAGATCTGGGATTACAGGCGTGAACCACTGTTTCCAGCCTATATTTTAATCTAAGATACTTCAATTTGCTTTAAAAATGACCTTAAAGAAGCACTGGTTTTAAAGTTTTAAAACTAAGTATAGATTAGCATGTAGAGAAACAGTAGTTATAGAGAATGTATGAAAATAATACATCACAATAGGGCTGAATATGATTCACCTATAAAAGGGTGAAATTGTGATACATGCTGCTGCGTGGATGAGCCTTCAACCTCTTGCTGAACGAAAGAAACCAGGCACAAAGACCACACGTGGCATCATTCCTTTTATATGCGCTGTCTGCAATTGACAAATCAATAGAGACAGTATGGATGAGTAGTTGCTTAGGGATGTGGGTCTTGTGGGTGATGGAGGGATTGTGGAGTTTGTTTTTGGGATGATGACAATTGGGATTGATTGAGGTAATGGTTGCACAGCTCTGAATACACGAAACACCATACTTGTACCGTTTTATTTGTTGTTGTTCCTGAGATGGAGTCTTGCTCTGTCACCCAGGCCGGAGTGCAGTGGTGCCGTCTCGGATCAAATGATCCTCATGCCTCAGCCTCCTGAGTAGCTGGAATTACAGGCGCATACCACCACACCTGGCTCATTTTTGTGTTTTTAGTGGAGTTGGAGTTTCACTATGTTGGCCAGGCTAGTGTTGCACTTGTGACCTTGTGATCTGCCTGCCTCGGCCTCCCAAAGTACTGGGTGACAGGCTGAGTCACCGCGCCTGGCCCCGTACGCTGTGTTTTTAATGCCTCACAGGTCTACTAAAACTTGACTACTTTAAATGGCTGAATTGTCTGATACGTTATACCTCAATAAAGCTGCTAGAAAAAAAACAAACAGTGCATCAAAGATGCAGACAGTTTCTGTTCTGAGCCTTTGCCACCTTTTTCCTCCTTTGGAGATAGGAGTAGCTCATTATGGGAAAATCTTAATTTTACTATTTTTTGTGGGAGAGGGGTATGGTCATATATGTAGAATTTGAAAAGATCTGAGTGATTTTTTTTCTTTTTGTGTCAGTGGGGTCTCAGCCCTGAGTGATTCTGACTGCCCCACCTTACTGGGAATCACTGCCGGTACCTCCCTCCTAGAAGCAAAAACTCATCAAGCCAGCCACTCTCGGGTTCGTTTAAGACAGACTGCTTGGTGTATCTGGGGTGCAGTGGTAGAGTCATGGCTCACTGCAGCCTTCCCAGTCTCAAGTCATCCTGCTTAAGCCTCCTGAGCAGCTGGGACTACCCGTGTATACCACCATGCCTGACTGACGGACTGACGGACTGACGGAGTGACGGAGTGACTGATTGACTGATTGAGATGGGGGACTTGCTATGTTGCCCAGGCTGGTCTCAAAATCCTGGGCTCCAGCAGTCCTCTTAGAGTGCTGGGATTACAGGTGTGAGTTGCTGCCTCTGGCCTGAAGGCTCTTTGTGTTTTAGGCAGAGAGATCCACGAGGCCTGGCGCCATTAGTGCAGCATGTCTCCTCTCCAGGCCCCTTATTTAAAATCAGTCTCTGGCAGTTTGGGCCTATCCAGACCTGAGGTAATACACGGTAAGGGCTTGTCATCGCAGGCTAGAGTCAGAAGGTGTGGAGGGTTCTCCTTGAGCTTTCTCCCTGGGCTGGAGCTGTATGGTGGGAACAGTGAAGCACTGCTAGCCAGCTGGTAGACCCTATATATGCCAGCAGCCTGCTGCCTCCAGACTTCTTCACCGTAGATAAGTTCTGCCGCTTCTGGGACTGCATACAAATGGAATAATCTAGGATGTCACTGTTTCTGACCTGTTACCCAACAGAGTGTTTCTGAGATTCACTGATGGCTGCCTGTATTACATACCTCTATTGCTGGGTACTCTGCATTGTATGAGAATGCCACATATTTGTTCATCCATTCTTCTGTTAGTAAATATTTGGGATTCCCATTTTTGGCTTTTAAAAAATATTAGAAGCCAGGCACGGTGGCACGTGCCTATAATCCCAGCACTCTGGGAAGCCAGGATGGGTGGATCACCTGAGGTCAGGAGGTCGAGCCCAGGCTGACTAACAGGGTGAAACCTGGTCTCTACTAAATTTAAAAAAAAAAAAAAAAATGGCTGGGTGTGATGCCACATGCCTGTAATCTGAGCTACTTGGGAGGCTGAGATGGGAGAAACGCTTCAACCTGGCAGGCGGAGGTTGCAGTGAACCGAGATTGTGCCATTGCACTCCAGCCTGGGTGACGAGCAAAACTGCATTGAAAAATTAAAAAAATATATAAAAGACAGGGGTTTCTCTATGTTGCCCAGGCTGGACTGCAGTGGTTGTTCATAGGTGTGATCATAGTCACTGTAGCCTCCAACTTTTGGGCTCAAGTGATCCTCCCTCTCCAGCCTCCCAAGTAGCTGGGACTACAGGTATGCACCACTGTGCCCGGCTCATTTTTAGCATTTCAGACAGAGTCAGTCTCTGATGCCCAGGCTGGAGAACAGTGGTGTGATCCTGCCTCACTGCAGCCTCCACCTCCTGGGCTCAGCTGATCCTCCCACTTCAGCTTCTCAAGCAGCCGGGGCTACAGGTGTATACCATTACACTCAGCTAATGTTTGTCTCACTTTGTTGCCCAGACTGGTTTTGAACTCCTGGGCTCCCACCTTGGCTTCCCAAAGTGCTGGGATTACAAGTGTGAGGCAATGTGCCTGTCTCATTTTTCGGTATTCTTAATAAGGCTTTTGTGAATATTCTTGTCCAAGTCTTTTCATGGATACGTTTTTTTCTCATGGGTAAACAAATACGTAGTACAACGGACTTGCTGGCTTTTAGGACAGATAATGCTCAGCTTTGAAAGAAATTGCTACCTGGTCCACCAGAGTAGCTGAGCCTTTACCCTACAAGAAACGTACACGAGTTCCCATTGTTCCATGCCCTGGCCAAAAATTTTGATTGTGTCTTTTTGACTTGCTAGAAGGTTGGACCAGGGGTGTTTGATAAGCTGACTCAGATGTTAGTGAAAGGTGACTCTGCTGTGAGAGAATGTCCGTGTGATGGGAGCGGAGTAGGGATTCATCCAGGGAAGCCCTGAGTAGCCTCTAATTGGTGGAGTTGGGAGACCTGGTGGGTGTCTAGGTGTGTTTTGAAGGCAGCAGCAGCCAGATTGGCTGACGGACTGGCCATGGAGTGTGAGGAAGAAGAGTGAACGCTGACAGCCAGGCTGTTGGCTTGAGACCCAGAAGGAGACGGAGTTGCTGTGTCCTGAGGTAGGAGGCTGCGGGAGCAGGGCGTGGGCTCCAGTGGGTACCAGGAGTTGGGGTTTGAACTGTTGTGCTTTCTGGATATTCAGGGGGAAGTTACAGCAGCAAATGAGGTATTGAGTCAGGAGTTAGGACTCACGGCTGATGGGGGCATACATTGGGAGGTCTTTCTGAGCACGAGGTGATATTTGGATGAGGTGGTATGGATATGAGTTTAGGTAGTGGAGAAAGGGGTTGGGAGCTGAGCTCTGAGGTCAAGAGGAACTGGCAGGTGACAAGAAGGGGTACCTACTGAGGTCAGAAGAAAGCTCAGAGGGGTGTCCTGGTACTTCTGGAGAGGGATTTGGATGAGGGAGGGCCTTCTTTTGAAGGCGGTACATGTGTGTTTGTGAGGGTCAAGCAGGGACAGTGGTCATTGGAGAGAATGAGAGCTGTTGGAGTGCCTTGCTGTGCAGGTGAGAGGAGGGCCCCAGGACTCCTGGAAGGCTGGTCCTGTAGTGGGTGGGAGCTATGCAGGGAGGTTGGGGGACGGGATGGCGTGCAGGTCACACTCAGTTGGGTGTCAGTGGTGAGGTGGGTGGTGGGTTGAGGAGGTGCTGACGGAGGTGGAGAGGGGATGAGTGGACCAGGGAATTGGGCCAGGATTGCAGGACAGCAGCAAGGGCCCTGGGGATGGCTCGCTGGCACTTTACACTGGGATCCTGCAGCATAGCTGTGCTGCATGCTCGTCCCTCAGCTCCATTCCACAGTCCACACGCAGGACAGGTTTCTCCACAGAGGGGGAAGGCTGAGGGAAATGGGCATGTGTGAGAACAGTGCTGGTGCGGGTGGGATTGGACACAGCCGTTTGATTCTAGCTGCTGGACTTTAATCCCTCTAGGCTCTTAGGCCTCCTCCCAGCTGGAGTGGCTTCACCCCCCGAGGATGTTGTATCACGCCCGGGCCTGGGTGGCTTTAGTTTTGTAAGGTGTCTTGTTCTTTCTGAATAAGGCTTAGTATAAATAAATTTAAGTCACTGACTACTTTGATCACTTACTGCAAGAAAGGTAAAGTACTGACCAGGAATGGTGACTCACTCCTGTAATGCCAGCACTTTGAGAGGCTGAGGTAGGAAGATCACTTGAGCTCAGGAGTTTGAGACCAGCCTGGGCAACATAGTGAGACCTCGTCTCTACAACAAATAAAAAAAATTAGCCGGTTATGGTGGCATGCGCCTGTGATCTCAGCTACTTCTTGGGAGGCTGAGGCAGGAGGATTGTTTGAGTCCAGGAGGTTGGAGCTGCAGTGAGCTGTGATGGTGACACTGCACTCCAAGCCCGGGCATCAGAGAGACCCTCTCTCAAAAAAACAACAGTAAAGGTAAAGTACTTTGTTTTTTCCTTTAAAAACCAAAAGAAACGTCGAACTTCTGACTCTGACATTCTTTTTAGGGCTATGTACTACAGGCCGCAGCAGCAACCAAAATTTACCTTTCTTTTGGAGAGAGTTTCAAGGAGGTCTCGAATCATCTAGTTAATTAGGCAGATGTTTCCCAAAACACTTTTTCCATGTATTTGCTAGTGGATAACGTATTTGCTAGGCAATGTAGGCCCTGGCAAACGTGGCAGGTTTGATGTCTTATTTATAATGATGGTAAAATATATCAACTTCTGAATTTCAGAAAAGTTGGAGAAGATGAGGGATCATGAACGAAAGGAAGAAACTTTCACCCCAATGCCCAGCCCTTACTACATGGAACTTACCAAGCTCCTATTAAATCAGTAAGTACATACCCCCTCTTAGGGGCCACAGCCGAAGCTGGACTCACCATGCTCTTCTCACCCTCACCTTTCCTCTCTGCTTCCCTGCTTATTGCCATAGAAAGTGGCAGCCGTGGCCCCGTGTTAGGTCCGTGACAAGGAGGTCATGTGTGTGCACACACCTGCCAGGCGTTCTCTGTCCATCTGTGTGTCATTTCTCTGTTCTTTCCCTTTCTCTGTCTCTTTCTTTCTCTGCACCCCCCGGTAAAGCCCTTGGCTCTTTTGTTGTGCCTCACGTCACTCCACCTTGGGCCTGGTGTAAGCCACCAGCATCTCGGCAGTAGCCATCCTTAGCCACGTATATGTTGTATTTAGCACAGCTTCACTCTTGTTTCTCCTTGGAATATGTGGATTTGAGTTTTTGGGTGTCTTTCACAGGAAAGGCCAGAGGGCTCCTGTTTGCCTCTACCTGAGTTACAGGCAAGCCCACTTCCTGGCAGAATCATGCTGTAGTTACCCGGTACTGGCTAACAGCCTCCCATTCATTCTTCACATCACAGCCAGAGTGGCCTTTGAAAGGCAGAACTGCCATCTGACTCCCTGCTTAAAATCCTCAGTGTTCCAGGGCTCTAGAATAAAGTCCTGCGCATGGCCTAATAGCGACGTGCAGCCTGGTGCGGGTGCCTCCTTCCTCTTTCGCCCCTCCCTGCGGCTCTTTCCTCTGCTTCTGGAGGGCTCAGGCTCACACTGGCCCCTGTCACTTCTCATAGCATTCTGACTTTGCATGTACTGTTGTTTGCCCCTCGGGTTAGCACCATAGGCCTCTCCCGGGTTGACTATACATGTTCTCTTGGCAGCTCTACACGTTGCTAGGGCATTTGCCTGTTGTAATTTTCTTGTTTGTCTGGCTGTGCCATCACATGTACCCATTTTGAATGGGCAGGGGCTGGCTCCTGTATGCATATGTCCCCAGTGAGATGCCTGGGGCTCATGTTTGTTGAGTGAAAGAGTGAAACAGGTAAAGGCTGACAAGCGTGGATCATCTTGCTTGGGAGATACGTAGAATGTAATTTGTACAACGTAAACTTCTGAGGCTCCCCGAGCATCCTTTAACAGGGTTCAGGGGCAGAACGAGACTCAAAGATTGGGACCCTAGTACTACTGCATGCTGCAGAGCAGTGGGAAGGGCTTGGGCTCACTGAATGGCACTGCTGAGTTAAAAGGAAAACTTGGGGTGTGCAACATGGGCTTGTGCTTAGGCCAATAGGAGACTGTAGCCAGCCATACATTTCATAAAAGCTGAGAACCAGCAATGCACCAAGAATTTGACTCAGCAGTGGAATTTGTCCTGTAGGTCTGGTTCCTGGTGCGATGTGGGTTCCTGGTTGCGATGTGGGTCTCTGAACCCATAGTGAACCTTCATTGTGACACTCTCGACAGTCCACCAGGCCGCAACAAGGCCAGGTGGTGGCAGAGAAGTGTTCATAGAGGTTTGCTGGGAGCACAGACCTGCAGGAGGTGGGTGGGAGGGAAGAGGGGCACTGAGACAGGAGGAGCAGATGAATGTGAAGGCACAGAGTACGAAGGGGTCTGGAGCAGCCAGGCAAGCAGAGGTGTTTGAGCATGTTTAGTATATGCGTGGGAGCAGCGGAGTGGAGCCATATCTCCTGCAATGGCCAGCCTCTGGGAGGGGCGTGTGGCCTCAGAGGGACTTGAGAGAGATTGCAGTGGCAGTGGGGATGGTAGCTGGAAGGGAGAGGATCTATCAACAGACTAGGGAAGAATTTGCCGTTAGCTAGGTGCGGGGCCTATTCGGTTTTTCATTTTTGAAGCTAAATATATTATGTATATAATCTTTATCAAAAACCTTGTTTTATAATTCATTCGGCTAAGGGACTTTATGTTTGTTCTGCAGTTCAGTTGACAAGGAGTTGAGGTCCCTTTGTTTAACCTGCTGTTCGGAGTATGAGATCTGAATGTTGGGGTTTATAAATAAAACTCACTACATAAATTTTGTACCAGTGATTTGCCACCTAATGGTCGTGAGTTAATTGTAGCATATGGAGAGAGAATGTCCAGCATAGCATGGAATGCCTAGTGATGAACAGTATTTGCGTCTGCTTTTACCTTCCAGTTTTTCTTCAAAGGTTCAGTGTTTCACAAAGGGAGCCTCAACTTTGTGAAAGCCTTCCTTCACCCTTTGCTGACTTTGAACTTCCAGCCAGAATTGTGCTGTGTGTAGGTGTCCTCACTGGATATACTAATTTGCAGTTTCTTTTGTGAGTTTTGAAAGTTGGTTTTGTCTTCTCTGAAGAGCAGGAGAGTCCCTTCCCTTCAGGGCTTTGGTGAGGATAGAAGTGCCAGGTAATGTGCTAAGCCGGGTACCTGGCACAGAGCTGGTGTTTTCCTTCTCTGGGATGTGAGCCCTGGATTCCTCGTGGGATATAGGAATCTCCTCAACACGCGGTACATAAGGAGCAATAGAACTCGACCTTTGAGCCAGCCCTTGAAACCGACTGCTTGTAGTTGGAGGTTATGCAGCAGGGAACGCTGTTACTCTGAGATGGAGGGTTCTGACTTAGAGCTGATTCGCTACTAATTTTCTTAGGTAAACAGAGGTCCTGGTCAGCAGCCTACCACAGGGTGGTTAATGTGAGCAAAAGAAACTCCATGTGGATCACTGCCGAATACCCTTGGCACCAAGCTTAACTGCTTCAAATCTTTACGTCTTAGAATTGAAAACAAAGCAAAACAGACTTTGAGTCTGGAATGGCCTGAAAAGAGCCACTCTATCCAGCGTTGCCTCAGTTAATGGAGTGTTCCCTGGCTGACTCTCCGCCTTGTTCCTTCAGTGCTTCAGATAACATCCCGAAGGCAGACAAAATCCGGACGATCGTCAAGGACATGTGGGACACTCGTATAGCCAAACTCCGAGTGTCTGCCGACAGCTTTGTGAGACAGCAGGAGGCACATGCCAAGGTAGGTGCCACCTCACCTGAGTGCTGGTGGCCTTGGTGTTGCAGGATTTCACATGGCGTCCTGTCTGCTGAGGCTATTACAGGCAGGCATGACTAGCTGTGCTTTTTAAAAGGTTCATTGGTTTCTTATTAGAGTTTGCCTTTTTCCCAAAATCAGAAACTCCTTTGCCAGCTTGGTCTGTTTCTTGCTGCAGCTGGATAACCTGACCTTGATGGAGATCAGCACCTGCGGGACTTTCCTCACACAAGCGCTGAACCACATGTACAAACTACGCACAAACCTCCAGCCTTCAGAGAGTACCCAGTCTCAGGACTTCTAGAGAAAGGCCTGGTGCAAGCGGCTCGCTGGGGCATGTGAGTGCTCAGGACATATGAGGTACTTGTGGTTCTGGAGCTCTAGAAATACTTTTGAATGCATGAAAAACGTGTGAAGG
>CAUYQU010077105.1:0-16365 GCA_963574635.1 Cheracebus regulus
ACACACACACACACACACACACACACACACACACACACACACACACACACACAAAACCACATGTGATTGCAGATGCACGTGCCTCTATAAAACTGGAGTCATCCGGCAGCATTTATCAAATGTCTCTAAATATAGCACTACCAAACTCTAAAATAACTTACCGATAAAGTGCAAATGGCTCTGTGATGGAGAGGCCACAGTACCTAAGTGGGTAAGAGTGTGGCCTCGAGATTTGCCACCCAAGCCAGTGGGAGAGTTATTCAACCTCATTGTTCTACAGCTTCCTCGTTTATAGCATGGTGAGAATATATAACTACCTTACTGGTTTTGTGTGTGTGATTTTGAAATTAATATATGTCAAGTGCTGGGAATGTTGTCCAACAGTAACCTAAGTGGCAAAGACATGGCAAGGAAATTGGTTACTGAAGGCAAGTTTTCTATGGAAATGCAAAAGTAAGGCTTCTGTGAGATTTTAAGATGGAGCTAGTGAGAAACTAGCAGAAAAGATGGAGAGATTTTTATTCACACTTGTGTGACATTGCTGATAGATTCATTTTTATACTCTTCAAGTCTAGTTTGAGAAGCCTGTGTGCTTCTTGTATTTAAAGTTATGACTGATACACTTGCTTTTGTTTCTGTTTTTTGTATTTCTTTTGTTTCTAATGAAATATGCTCGTTAGCTGTATTTTTGGCATTTGTTTTTCATTTTTAAAAGGAAGGGGCACAAAAAATATGTTTCTAAATTTCTCAAGTTTAGTTCCAGGCCAAAGGCGCTCTCTCTCTTGCTCTCTCTCTCTCTCTCTCTCTCTATATATATATATATACACATACACACACGTGTGTGTGTGTGTAAAAAATACGACTGATATTATATATATATACATATATATATATATAATAGACTTTGCCTCTCTTTATTTAAAATGACTGACATTCCATTCTAATCCTTCAGACATTAGAATACAAATATCACAGGTGAATTCTTTGGCAGCTTAAACCTATTTTCATAGCTCGGGCATTGTTTGGAAAAACAGTTTGATTTTGAAGGGAATTTTCAAAATTCTCATGAAAGAACTTCAGCAGAATTGTGGATCTTCAATGTACATGTTCTTTTCATAACTCCTATCTATAAAAACCCACACTTGTAAGAAATGGCTGGCTAATAAATGTCACCAGTTTGAGGATGTAGGGGATTGTGGTATATAGCCCTGGTGTTCCCAGCTCATGTGTGGTTGTTGGCCAAATTTGAATCAAAGAGATACAGCTTCATTCATAGTTATATGTCGTTATTCCGTTATTCCGTTCTGTCACTGTTAGATAAATCTTCAGCTGTGAATACCACATTTCCCCGCTGTGGTACATTGTATTTGTAATTTCCAAAATGAGAGAGTTCACGAACTGCATTCTGAGTTACACTAGGAGCTCATTTGCTCCTTCAGAATGTATTTTGAAACCCTTGCCGTCCACCACAGTGCTTCAGGTACAACCCAGAGTGTTTACACATTTAGTCTTCAGACTAAGCAGGGCTTTTTCCATTGCCTACTAATGGCCATCCTTTTTGCTCAATTTGCATTGAGCTCAGAAAATTATTAACTATCAAGGCCTAATTAAATGCCTGCTTTTGGGCTTTCTCACGATGCAGAATTTGACTGGTCAATAGAAACTGACAGAGATACCCGGAATCATTAGCAATGAGAACATAGTTAGAAATTCAGAAACATATATTCCAGGGCAGCAAGAAGAGACCTGAGATACAGAGCTTGTCAACTTTGTTGAAGAAATTTGCAAATATATGCATCTGTTAGCGATCAGTGTCCTGACTTAATAGGCAAGTTTAAAATTACTGATTACGCTGGTGTGCTTCTGATTTCTTTTTGCAAAACAGATGAGTAGTTTTTATTCCAAAATTTGTTCCAAATCCTATTTTTTGGCAGTGTGCTAGGTTTAGTCACAGTGTGAATTAAGTATGCTCTCCATGTCTTGATTACTCTGCCTAAAATATCTCAACACAGTGTACATTTGGTCCTTCTTAGATTATTACAACTAATGTTAAACATCAACAACTTCTTTTGAACTAATGAAAAAGTTGCAACTGACACTCTTATTGCCCTTATGACACCTCCCCTAACTCAATTCCTCTTCTCAATTCTCCACTATTTTGAATACTGAATGACCATGCCTTACTCTTTCTAGGTTACTTCCTTTGCCTCTCAACCATTGCCTTTTGGTTTTGTGTCCCTCCATTAATGTTTAGAGGACAACTGATGTCTTTTATTCATCTTTGGATAAAGGGCATCATTATTAAATTGGCTTCGCTTTATTCCATGTGTGTCCTGGATCTGCCTCCCCTCTTAGTAGCCAAGGACACATTTCTGAGTTCTCTATCCCTATGCTTGCCAAAATGGAAAAAGAAAACTGTTGAACCTGGAGTCTTGTAAGATACTTAACCAATTCAATCCATATTTTTCATATAAGTGACTTTTTGGAAGCTATGGAATGGATAAAGAGTCGTTTGTGCCATGTGGCATTTGTCTTGGGTATAGTCTATCTGTAATGAATTTGAATCATAAGATATAAATCATATCATTATAAAGAGCCTAAAATGGGCCAATATGAAAATCTAGCAAAGGTACAAAGTGTAATGGTGCTGGGAATTTAAGGCAGAGCTTGACCTTAGTTATTTTCCTTTGGATTGCCAGAGGCCAGTAGCTGCATTTGCTCCTTTTGAGATAAGCATTTAAGGATGTTCCCTCAGCCATTGTTGACTCAAATTAAGCATTGCAAGAAGCAGCATTCAACCCTTAGGAAAAGTTAGTTGAGTTGCCATCTGTAGGGATCTAAGATGCTGGAACAGTAGACTTTCAAAAAAATACTCTGATGCTCAGATTTAATGAAAAGTGAAAAGAAAATAAAACTCTTAAAAGTAAACCTAATACTTGACACTTATCATCGTTGTATTAGTATGAAGCGTTGTTTCCTTACAAGCCCCTAAGGAGAGGTCATTATTTTTGTAGCTTCCCATGGAATAAGGAGGTTGATATTTTATAGTGTTCTGGGAACCAGATAGATTTTGACGTTTTGAAAAGGTTCAATTGTGGCCATGATGGAGTAGTTGAGAATTGTCTAACTAGAGTGGGATATTGACTTTACAAATTTTTATCAAGTACCTTCTTCATCCTTAGCACTGTATTAGGCATTTGGATATGGGGAGCTTGTGATGGAGATATGGAAAAGATAGTGGCTCTCCCCTCAAATGTGTATATAATATATTAAGGTACATAATACGTATGTACCTTATGAATAAAAGGGAGGTACATATTAGTGAGTCTAGTACCTAAGTACACAATACCCATTTCAGGGGGAGAGGGTTGCAGGCAGGGCTGGCTATATAATTTGCAAGGCATAGTGCAAAATAAAAAACTCATTGTTCAAAGTTGGGCAAAATGTACCAATAAAAGTACTAAAATATTGGCTGGGCATGGTGGCTCACACCTGTAATCCCGGCACTTTGGTAGGCTGAGGTGGTTGGATCACTTGAGGTCAGGAGTCCGAGACGTCTCCAGCCTGGCCAACATGGTGAAACCCCATCTCTAATTAAAAAACAAAAAGTACTAAAATATGAAATTTTTCCCCCCATGCATATCTTCTGCTCTGACTTCACTTACAAAACACAAATTTAAAGATAAAATTATTAAGAATTTCAAGATAGTGTGAGCAGAGCACCTAACTAAGCCCAGAGCCCTTCTGAGCCTGGGCGCCTTTTGAAAGTAGAGTCTCAAGCAACTGTACAGTGGGTCACACACTCATGAGGCCAGCTCTGGGTACAGGGATGATTCCTATGAAATCTAGTATGTCAGCACTAAACCTTTTTTCAAGGAAGGGTTTATATAGAAGAATTTGAACAAGTTTGTACAGATCAAAATGAATGTTTTGTTAGGTATATGTTGTATTTATTTACCTTTTTTTGGTTAGGAATTAGTGACAGGGATTATTTCTTAAGTGGGAAGACAGAGACCAGGGTATGAAAAACTCAGAGGAAGTAGCAGACTTGGAGAAATACAGTGATTACTGTGTGTACCGCAGAGACAGGCTGGGTCTAAACTTTAGTGCAGCATTTGCCATCCAGGATTTTGGTACACAAAGATATGGACAGCCATTCTCAGGAGGCTTTTTCTAATGGATTGATGTAATTTTTTTTTTTTTGAAGAGATGGGATTTCTCCATGTTGTTCAGGCTGATCTTGAACTCCCAACCTCCAGTGATCCGCCCCCCTCAGCCTCCCAAAGTGCTGGGATTACAGGCATGAGCCACTGTGCCCGGCCCTGGATTGATGTATTTTTAAGACGGAAAAAGGGCCGGGAATGTTGGATCACTTGAGGTCACAGGTTTGAGACCAGCCTGGCCAACCTGTTGAAACCCTGTCACTACTGAAAATACAAAAAATTAGCCAGGTATAGTGGTGCATGCCTGTAATCCCAGCTACTCAGGAGGCTGAGGCAGGAAAAGTGCTTGAATCCAGGAGGCAGAAGTTGCAGTGTGCCAAGATCGTGCCATTGCACTCCAGCCTGGGTGACAGAGTGAGACTCTGTCTCAAAAAAAAAGAAAGAAAGAAAAATGTGTTATCTTTGGTTTTACTTTAGAGGAACACTAAGGAAAGGGAACAATCAGACCTCAACTTAATCTCTCCCAGGTAGACCTGGGTAGAATTGCTCTCCTGCTTATTAGCTGGGAATTATTTAACCTATCTGAGACCCTCACTTTTTTTTTTGAGACAGAGGCTTACTCTGTTGCCCAGGCTGGAGTACAATGGTGTGCTGTCGGCTCACCGCAACCTCTGCTTCCCGGGTTCAAACAATTCTCCTGCCTCAGTCTCCCAAGTAACTGGGATTACAGGTGTGCACCACCACACCCAGCTAATTTTTGTATTTTTAAATAGAGACCAGGTTTCACCTTGTTGGTCAGGCTGGTCTCGAACCCCTGACCTTGTGATCTGCCCACCTCAGCCTCCCAAAGTGCTGGGATTACAGGCATGAGCCACCACACCCGGCTGAGACCCTCACTTTCTATGTAAAAAAAGAATGATAATTTGAGTTGTCTCAGAACTAGGAGGAATAAATGAATTCATGTATGTAAAATGAATCAGTGCATGTAAAATGAATTAGTATATACAGTTTGTAGATTTACATATACATATTCATTTATGTATACATACTCATATGTGTATGTCTTAACACAGTGCAGAGTCTTGAAATAATATTGGTTCTGTTTGCTTACTGCTACTGTCCCTTCTAGCTGGCTTTCTCAGCATTACTTAGGAGAAACAATATTCATCTTGAAAGAAACACTAGCATCTGCGTACTATATAACCTGTTACCTGGAGTTGCTCGTGTGAGAGATGACTCAATCACCTATACCCTGTTACTGCATTTGAGACTTGGATTTGAGGCACACATTTGACACCCTTTTGCTTATTTTTTCTACGCAAGGTGTCTTAATATTTATGACACATTTTTCTATATCAGTAGTGACATCAGCCTTTCCTTTTCCCTCAGTTTCAACCCTTTTGGAGGGTGGCTGTTTGCCTCATTCAGTATAATTTCACTCATTATTCCAGATGTACCCCAGTTGTGGGTAGAATCTGTTGTCTGTCCAGGCGTTACTGCAGGCAGATGCAATGTCCGTTTATTTACATAGACCACCACCACCACATGCAGCTAGTGACGAAAAGAAAGGTTTTCAAAAGATTAAAATCTCCTAACATAGAGTTAGTGTTTTAGTTTTTTGTTGGACAATAGACAGGGGAGAGAATTTATAGCAGATTCATTTCTTTTCTTTTGCCTAAAAGCCTTCCTTGAGCCTCCTCCAAACTTAAAAAAATAAAAAAATAAACCTAGAGGAAAAGAAGAGCATTCTTTGAATCTCTGATACATCGGTCTGCTGTGTAGCTTTTGTTTTTTGCCAGTTTTTTCTAAGGAAGACCCTCATGGACTCAATATAGATATCAGTGAAACTGCTGTCTCAAAGGCCTTTTATTAACTGCTAAAATTTATGAATTAGCTGCTAAAATTTATGAAAATTTTTTTCTCCCTACTATACCCCACCTTACTCTGCTTCCATTTATTTTATTTTATTTTTATTTATTTACTTTGAGGCGGAGTTTCGCTAGTGTTGCCCAAGCTGGAGTGCAATGGCACGATCTCTGCTCACTGCAACCTCCACCTCCCTGGTTGAAGCAATTTTCCTGCCCCAGCCTCTCAAGTAGTTGGAATTATAGGCGCGTGCCATCACACTTGGCTAATTATTTTTATTTTTAGTAGAAATGGGGTTTCACCATATTAGCCAGGCTGGTCCGAAACTCCTGAATTCAGGCACCACCATACCCAGCCTTCCATTTATTTTTGAACATTTCTTTTTGTTCGAAGTTCCCTTCTTCCTTAGCTTATTTTAGCATAGCACATGCTTACTGGTTTTCCTACATTTTCTTTCACTGTCTTCTTCACTCGATTCTCTTTTCCTCTCTACTACTTGAGTATAGGCACTCATCAAGTTTTGGTGCTACAGTCTTCTCTTCATTCTCTATTCTTTCTGCCTCGGAGATTTCTTCCACTTCATGGCTCCCCTCTTGACAACATCTCAGTGCTGATGTCTCTGACTCTCTTCTGACTCCAGATCCAAATGTTCCTCTGAGTGTGCTTAGTGTGAATGTGCCAATGCCCCATTACCCCCCACATCCCTTCAACACCATCATGTTAAATACATTTATTATTCCAGTGGGAGTTTACTTATTCTGTTTCCTCCCACTCATGTCTGCTGTTTCGGACATCCCTCTTCTGGGTGGTGTTGCCCTGGTTCTTGTTGGCACCAAACCCAATTCCCATGTCTGTCTCTCCTTTCAGACCGTAAGCAGGGATGAGGCCTTTCCATTTGGTAACTGCTGCGTGTAGTACAGTGCCTGGAACATAGCTCAGTAAGTGACAAGCTGATTGACTCACTGAATTCATACTGAACAGCTTCTCTCCCACCTCCCAGTTAATTCTCAAAGACTTTTCATGCCCTCATCTCTTATGTAAATATTCCACTTTATTCTTTTGCCTCTCTAACCTTTCCTTTCTGTTTCTGCCAGAGTTATCCTCATCACAGAAGTCTCTTTCTGTACAGGGCTGTGCCTTATTCATCTTTATATAACCCAAGTGCTGAACCACAGTGCCTTGTATACAGTTGCCACTTCAAGGTATGCTAAATTTGAGCAGAGCTAAGAAGGAAGGAAAGAGATGTGAGGGGTGACAGATTGAAAGGAGGATTAGAAAGATAAAAGGGGAGGAACTAAAGGGCTGAGGACAGCCAGTCTGTCTGTAAACATTACATTAGTTCTGGTGTTAGATTGGATGAAAGTTTATGTTTCTTTTTTTTTCCCCCTGATGTCCCTGGACACTTCTCCTCTTTTGGAAAAGAAAGATACATTATTAGAGAGATGAGAAAAGCCGGAGAAATTGGGCTCAGTCCTCCTCAATAAAATCTGGTTCATAGAACCCAAAATTTTGGAGCCAGAAAATGCCTTAGTGGAGCCCAGTTCTTGTTCTACAGACAAGGAAACTGAGGCATGTGGAGATTAAATGGCTTAGCAGCTAGCTAATGGGAAAATCAGCAAACATGAGTCTCTTTCTTCCTTTCTCAGCACATCAATCAATAAATCACATTTTCTCTTTTCCTGGTGGTGCAGGCCAGTATTTAAGGTGAGGGATTAGGATTACTAAGAGACTAGGCATTTTAAAGACCCTTTGCTAATCACAAAATTTTGCAAAGTTTACATCAGGCTCTTTTTAAAGGACTCAGCATGGTTGGAAATAGATTAGTGGTTTAACATTTCTTTTTTCTAAGTGGAGATTTCCATACCAGCATCCCTCCTTTTATTTTCTTTTTAAAATAAAATTGTACTTAGAATAATTAGAAAAACAGACTAAAGTGGAATTGTTCTGGCTAAATTGGAGGTGAGGACCATAAATTCTGCCTGCTGCTCCCGTCACCATCCACCTCCTTCATCCTGCCCCTGGATGCCCACTGAAGAATCTGAAAAGCTTCTCAGAGAATACTCTTTATCCTGTTAATCAAATGACCTCTAAGGCCCCTTTCATTCTCTCATACTCTGGTGCTGAGATAATGTTATCTGTTGCCATTTGGATCTTTATTGAAAATTCTCAGGTGATGAGGATTTAGGGAGAGCGTAACAAGAAGTGGTGTGGGAAGGCCTGCTAGTCATCAGGAAATAAAAGGTATCCTTCATTTAGTTTTTAAGAAATAGACAGGAAAAGAGATTGATAGGGCAGCAGACAGACTTCCCACTGCTTGGAGATTTTGAATGCTGTAGCTAGAGTGATCAACAAAGACAACTGTTAGCAATGGGCACATATCAAGAAATGAAGAATGAGGAAGCCAGAGTTGAAGAGCTCAGATTAGGAAACTCTTCTGAGCTCAGGACATAAAGAAGAAGAGAGACTATTTGGAGAAAAGAGTTTGAAAGATTTTTGTGTACTGGGTTTATAATGCAACGGGCAGAACTTTGTTGAGTTGTTTTCCAAGGTTTAGCAAACTAATTGCATTTCCGCATACATTTGTCAAATGGTAGATGAGAAATGTATTGTTCACCCTATTGAGGTGGTAATGTTGGAAAGAGATCTTGCTGAGCCACACAGGAGAAGGAGGGTTTGTGAAACTGCACAGTGTGCAAATCACCCAACCTCTCTGAACTCTTTCTTCCCATCTGTAAAAATAGGAAGATGGACGTTTTAGATATGCTGGGGCTGTGCCCACCCCTGTGTCTGTCTTCTCCCTGCTCCCTCTGCCTACAGGTGTAACGTGTTAGCCTACCATTATTCTCTTTTTATCTAGGGTCTCTTTGGGTCAGTGGTTTCTAACTAGAGACAGTAGTAGTATTCCTACCTAGGGAACTTTCACCTAACCAGCCTCAGAAACCTCTTCTTACATAGCATAAGAAAAACATCTGCCATGATAGACCTAGATGTTAGCTGCCTGTGACAAACTGGGTGTTTCTTTTTTTTGAGACAGAGCTTTGCTTTGTCACCCAGGCTGGAGTGTTGCAGTGGCTTGATTTCGGCATTGCAACCTCCACCTCCCAGGTTCAAGCGATTCTCGTGCCTCAGCCTCTTTTGAGTAGCTGGGATTACAGAGGTGCACTACCACGCCCAGCTAATTTTTGTATTTTTGGTAGAGACATGGTTTCGCCATGCTGGTCAGGCTGGTCTCAAACTCCTGACCTCAGGTGATCCACCCGCCTCAGCCTCATAAAGTGTTGGGATTACAGGTGTGAGCCACCACGCCTGGCCTGAAGGGGTGTTCTAATGTTGGGTATGATCACACATGCGTCAGCTCTGTTCTGGTACTCACATTTCTTCGACCAGAGCCTCCCCTCATAAATGTCAGATTAGTCCCAGGAGACACTAGTCTGCGATCTGATTTCCCTCGCCATCATCCCCAGCTAGGAGGCAGAGCTGAGTTTAACTAAAAGTATAAGAAAACTGGGTTTTTTGCTCACTTCTCCAGCTGTACGCTCAGATTCTCAAAATGTCATGTCTGCCTAAACATCCTCCTCTGAAGAAGCCAATGAGAATTATTGATAATGTATATGCCCCCAGGAGGCAAACCTTGTACAAATAAGCTGAAAGACAAGAAAATAAGGTTATATACAGTTATTAAGGAACACTCAAATCACCCCTGCTTTTTAAAACTGCATAATGAAGCTTTAGCACATTTCACCCTTAGTCTCTTTTTGTTTCTGTTTTTAGCTAGAGACTCTGGGTCAGTGGTTTCCAACTGGAGGAAGTACTATTCTTGCCTAGGGGACTTTGGGGAGCATGTGGGAATATTCTCATTATCACTGTAACTGGGGTTACTGCTAGCATTTTGTTCGGAGGGGCTAGGAATGGCAGGACAAGGCCAGCCCCAGAAAAGGGAGAATTATCATATCTCAAATGTCAGGAGCATCCTCATTGAAACACTGAGCATTGATGAAAGTGTTCTATTCTTTTGCCATCTTTTCTTGCTGATAAACTATGATAAACTACCCTTGAAGATGAGTAGCCTGTAGCTATTTTGATTATTTGGACCTTAGTAGTGTAACTCTGTTTGCTGACATTGGACCCTCAATAAGGGTCTGCCAAAATACCGAGAATTATGAGTAGTGAGGCATCAAATATTTAAAACATATTTGTTTTGTACATAAACATTATAGTCATTTAAAAAATCATTTATTGTATACCCCTAATGTAGACAGATGTTTATAAAATATTTGAATTAAATGCAACTGAACACTCACATTTTTAAAATATCCTCAGTTACTTTTAAAGAATGTCTTGGAGGCTGGGCGCGGTGGCTCAGGCCTGTAATCCTAGCATGTTGGGAGGCGGAGGCGGGTGGATCACACGGTCAGGAGTTCAAGACCAGCTTGACCAAGATGGTGAAACCCCATCTCTACTAAAACTACAAAAAAAAATTTAGCTGGGCGTGGTTGTGGGAGCCTGTAATCCCAGCCACTCAGGAGGCTGAGGCAGAGAATTACTTGAAACCCAGGAGGCAGAGATTTGCAGCGAGCCCAGATTGTGCCAATGCACTTCAGCCTGGGAGACAGAGTGAAACTCCATCTCAAAAAAATAAATAAATAAAATAAAAGAGTATCTTGTCACCCATTAAGAAAAGAAGGTTCAGTGGCTTATGCCTGTAATTTCAGTATACTTTGGGAGGCTGAGGTGGGAGGATCACTTGAGGACAGGAGTTTGAGACCAGCCTCGGCAACATAGTGAGACCCCTGTCTCATGTAAAAAGAAAGACAAATAGGGGTTTGATTTTGGGTTTGTGTGTTTTCATTTAAATGGCTCTAATTTTAATATTAATGGCATAAGACTTTTAAAATAATTTTTAATTTTTTTTAAAGCAAGGCAGCTGCTGGTGTATGGCCTACATTTAGATTTGAATTGCAGTTTTTAAATGCATCTTCACTGTTGGTGGTCTCAGCAAAGTCAGTTCAGACATGGCAGAAGTGAGGGATTGAGGGGAAGAAAATACAATTTCATTTTCCTCATGTTAAATGTACATTATTAAGGATCCAGTTTAAATGTGTCTAAGATAATTGGAGCCCCTAGGAGCCACTTTGCTAAGCAGCTAATTCGACCCCTCTTCCCCAGGGAGGATAATTGTTGTTAAAAAACAAAAAAGTAAAATGTGTTGTTTTCTCATGTAATTATGTAACTGACATCTTTATATAATAATACATTTGGGTGGTCTGTCACAGAAACACTCGGTTTGTTAGGAAGCATTACAGTTTCCACAAGTAATCACTTACTCCTAAATATTATGAAAGAATTTGGTATTATTACATTGCATCATTGCATTAGTCAGAAGCTAAACTTTCTAAATGAGTTTGGCACTGGAAAAGGCTTCTAGGTTTTTTGATATTTTTTTCTTAAATGTCGTTATATGAGCTAAAATATTCTTGAGGTGGAATACTATATGACAGAATGTTTAAAAGTAACAAAATACAAGTCTGGTAAAGAGTAAAAGTCCCAAAGCTGAATCTTTTCAGTAATTACACTCTGATATCCTTATCAATGCAGTTATTACAGTCTCTTTCAGCTCGTTCATTTACCCTCACTGGATTGGTTTAAGACCTATGGACTTACTTGCCATAGTGAACCACAAATATCTTGACAATGGACACACTGCCATTAAAAATGGAGTTCATTTTAATCCATGTCAGTAATAAGGTTCTGTGACTTGCTGATTAAAAAATGCCACATTTAAGGTAACTGGAATTTTCCCTTTAATTCTATTCGTCTGAGACTGTAGACTGCCTTGGTCCTGAGGAGACACCCATCCCTAATCCCAGATTCAGCCAGGACCTGACTGTAACTAATCATGATGGCTGATTATTCCACCCGAGGGCATTTTGTTAAATTGCTATTACCTAGAATTGTGTGGGAGGCTTTTGCAAAGTAGCAGAGAGAGGAAAGAAAGTGCACAGACAGATAAAACTCTAAGGAGGTAGAAGAACCCCAGGGCAAAAGCAATATGAGGTAAACATACAGAAAGTTGAAATAGGCAAGGTAAAAGGTGCAGAAAGTTGAAATAGGCAATGTAAGGACAGAGTCTGATTTCAAAGGTAGAAAAGGAAATTGTGAGATGATTGCAAAATTGGCATCTACCCTCCCTCCCTCCCTTCCTTCTTTCCTTCCTTCCCTCCTTCCTTCCTTCCCTCCTTCCTTCCTTCCCTCCTTCTTTCCTCCCTTCCTTCCTCCCTCCCTTCCCTCCTCCCTCCCTTCCCTCCTCCCTCCCTTCCCTCCTCCCTCCCTTCCCACCTCCCTCCCTTCCTCCCTCCCTCCCTCCCTCCCTTCCTTCCTCCCTCCCTCCCTTCCTTACTCCCTTCCTTCCTTCCTTCCCTCTTTTAGAGACAGGGTCTCCCCATGTTGCCCAGGCTGGTCTTGAACTCCTGGGCTGAAGAGATCCTCCTTCGTCAGACTCCCAAAGTGCCAAGATTACAGGCATGAGCTACCATGCCCAGCCAAAAACTAGCTAGCATTCTATGACTCAATCCGTAGTTTATCCTCAGCAACAAGTGGAAATAAATAGGCTATGTGCAAAGGAAAGAAGAGGGTCAACAGTTTGGTTCCAAGGATAAAGACTAGGAATGGGATTATTCTAACATTAACAATCTACACTGTACTTCCTAGAGGAAAATGTGTATCAGGTGAAATGACACATTTCTACTTAACATCATCCTAAATTAGTGCATTAAATATCTTTTTTTCACTAAGAAATTGCCACGTTTTGTAACCTTTTCATGCAATGTACCAATACTCTACAGCCATTGTGCCTAAATATGTGATATCTTACACGTTTGAGATGGATGGGCATCTAAAATGGTAGAATCAGTGACATTGTTGGTACTAGACATTAGGTTTTATTACAACACAAAACTTTAGTTACTTGAGAAAATAAAATCTTTTTCCCTAGTAAAACCTAAATGGAATCACTTGCCAGAAACAAATCTATGAAAGCAAAGCTGAAATTTAATGGAATACAGTTTAAAAATGCATTTGGGTAGGTACTGCCATAAAAGCATTGCCTTTAAAATTTGTAATCTACCTGGAATGACAGTGCTTTTAACTAGGGATAAGACGTATGTAGAAGCAAGTATAGATTTCTTCTGTGTGTGTTATCGGTATACTGAGCTGGTATTGAAGTCTGATGACATTGTTCAATCATTCAGGAAGATGGAAAGTCTGCTTGTCTTTAAACTTATAGTTCTCAAACTGTGTACCAGGGCACCCAAGGGTACCACGGTCAACTCTTAGGGGATGTTTTACATTTTAGAGGAAAGCACAGCCATGTTTGATATCTGTCAGGTACTCAGTGAATCACTAGCTTGAGGTAGTTCACAGCTTCAACATTAGATGGCGCTACATTCCTTTTGATGATGTCATATCTTTCTAAAGTTGGTTTTGGGAGGTTAGCATGATAAAAAGCAAGTGCTGCATGGCAGCTATGTGATATGGGAAATGAAGGCAGCTCTATCCAACCTGATTCCAAGATGGGAGAAGTTGTGCATACTCAAAAGGTGTAAACATACTTTAGTAAGTAATTGTGGTAAGAATGAAATAAAAATGTACTTTTATTCTTTCAATTTATGAGTACTATTTTTTTTTTCAAATGGCTACTAAGCTGTTAGGACAGCTCCTTAGTAGTTGTCTGAACCTAGCTGCTTGGTAAATGAACTGTTAGGTATTTCTTTGGCCTAAAAATTTTTTCCCATGAAAAAACTGGGAGATTAAGGGATTCATGAATCAAGAAAGTTTAGGAACCTCTGCTTGACTCTGAAACCTAACTTTGTCTCTTGGAGTTGAATCAAATACATCTATAGAAGATTTTGTGAACAGAAGCATAGTTCTGATTTTGCTCTGTTCTTCCCCACCTGATAGGGTCAGCTACAGAGCCAAGGTGTTTACACGCATTGCTTTGGTTCCTTTTATATCAGCTGTCCAACAGCAAATAGAGACACCATGCCTCGGGTCCCTTTCATTCTGCTTAGATCTAATGGAATCCATATTCCCTACCAAGTAGAACAGATGCATTCTTAAAATTTGACCATAAAATAAGTTCCAGTAAATTCAATTCAGTTACCTCATTGGCTTCCGTTTCAAAAATGGAATTATACCCATTGGGTGGTGGCAGGGAGTGAGGGGAATTAGACAATATTAAAAGACTATATTAAAAGCAAATATTTCAAAATTAAACAGAGAGAAAAACATGGTGTTTTTTTTGGTTAAGTTATTCAGAATAAGCCACAAAAGGCAAGCATATAATTAGCACATAATTTCATTTTTTTTTTTTTGAATTTTGAAAACAAAATTCAAAAAAATCAATGCAGCAAATAAATTAGAGGTGATTTTTCAATTCATAAAATAATTCTTCTCTTGCAAAAACATTCATAACAGGGTTCCCTGTGACATGAGCCTCCCCAGTGTATCTGAAATATGATTTAATTTGTTAAAATTCTATTTGTACCCAGTTTTTTTTTTCAGAAGCACAACTTTGGTTTTAAACAAGGTGCATCTGTTTCCAGAAAATGCTTTCCCATGGATCTGTGTGTAGAAGGGTTGTATTGCATCTGGAGATCACACTAAGCTCAAATCAAGATTCTCTTTGAATACACCAAGCTTAGGAGCTAAACTATCTTGGCTGCATGCTTGTGTTTGATCCTGTTGGGAATGAAGCTAATTGTTTAAGAATTTACATCCCGGTAAGGCTGTTAGCACTTTAAATTGATTGGGTATTTTTAAAAACTTGTTTAAGACTTACTTATACTGAGGAACTTGGCTTTCCCCAAACTGAAAAAATTTAAAAATGTGTTTTCAAATTTCACCTGGCTTATAGTCTGCACAAACTCTAGGAGCATTCTTTTTTTTTTTTTAAGTCTGAAAATTCCAAAACTAGGAGCATTCTTTTGTGTAGCAATTGCAGTGGATTTTACATAATACTGTCTTTGTAGCAAGATATATCTATATCTGTGCCTGCTTTCTTTTTTTTTCTTCTTTTTCTTTTCTTTTCTTTTTTTTTTTTGAGACAGAGTTTCACTCTTGTCACCCAGGCTTGAGTGCAGTGGCGCCATCTTGGCTCACTGCAACCTCTGCCTCCTGGGTTAAAGCAATTCTCCTGCCTCAGCCTCCCAAGTAACTAGGATTACAGGCATGAGCCATCGTGCTCGGCCTCTCTCTCTTTTTTTTAAACTTTTTTTTTTTGGAAACAGGGCCTGGCTCTGCTGCCCAGGCTGGTGTGCCATGGTGTGATCATAGCTCACTACAGACTTGACCTCCTGGGATCAAGCAGGCCTCCTGACTCAGCCTCCCAGGTAGCTGGGACATGTGCCACTATGCCCAACAAATTTCTAAAATTTTTATAGAGACTGGTTTTCACTACATTCCCCAGGCTGGTTTTGAACTCCTGGCCTCAAGTGATCCTCCTTCCTCAGCCTCTGAAAGTGATGGAATTACAGGCATGAGCCACAGTGCCCAGCCTTGTGCTTTCTTTAAAACTTTTTCTTACCTCCCAATGTGCTAATTACTGCCCTGTTCTTAATGTAGTCTTACAGAAAGAAGTACCCTTTAAAATGTTTACATTCAAAGTGCCTTTTGCATAAGCATATAAAAATTCTTTATAAACACAAATTAATTCACACTATTCTGTGGAAGGAGTCGCTCTCATTTTTCTTTTCAAAATAAAGCTTTGGCTGGGCGTAGAGGTTCACGCCTGTAAACCCAGCACTTTGGGAGACCAAGGCAGGCAGATCACTCAGGAGCTCAAGACCAGCCTGGCCAACATGGTGAAACCCTGTCTCTACTAAAAATATAAAAATTAGCCAGGCATGGTGGCAGGCACCTGTAATCCCAGCTACTTGGCAGGCTGAACCCAGGAGGTGGAGGTTGCAGTGAGCCAGTGTCATGCACTCGCACTCCAGCCTGGGTGACCAGAGTGAAAACTCCAGAATAAATAAGTAAGTAAGTAAGTAAGTAAGGCTTTTGGTTCTTTGGCATTGTGTACCTGTCTTCCTACAGAGACAAGTTATTGTCAGTTTCTCAAGAGCAGAGAATCAAACCTTTAATTATAAACCTCACTTACCATCAAACTTTACAAACAAGGGGATACACACACACACACACACACACACACACACACACACACACACACACACACACACACACACCCCTACCCTGTAAGGGTTTGTTGAGAATGAAGATATCACACTTCATATTCAACTGTGGGTAGATATATCTAAATATCCTAGAAGTCTGTCTCATGCTC
>CAUYQU010077109.1:0-10456 GCA_963574635.1 Cheracebus regulus
TAATTCATACCACGCAAGAAAATCACCTTTACTAAAAGAAAAACAGGAAGGAAAGAAAAAAGGTACAGAAAACCACAAAAGAGCTGAAAAACAAATAACAACATATCAGGAGTAAGCCCACACTTACCAATAATAACATTGAATGTAAATGGAACAAACGCTCCAATCACAAGACATAGACTGGTTGAATGGATTAGAAAAAAAAGAAAAAAAAAGAAAAACAAGACCTAAGGATCTGTTGCCTACAGGAAACACACTTCACCTATAAAGATACATATAGACTGAAAATAAAAGGATGGAAAAAAGTATTCCATGCCAATGGAAACCAAAAAAAAGAGAAAGAGTAGCTGTAGTTATATCAAACAAAATAGATTTCAAGATGAAAACATAAGAGACAAAGAAGATTATTATATAATGATAAAGGGATCAATTTGACAAAAGGATATTACAATTGTAAATACATAGACACCCAACACTGGAGCAGCACGATATACAAAGTAAACATTATTAGAGCTAAAGAGAGAGATAGACCTCAATACAATAATACCTTAAGACTTCAAAGAAATATCAGACTTAATCAGCATTATAAAACAAATGAACATAATAGATATTTACAGAACATCTCATCCAATGGCTGCAGAATACACATTCTTCTCCTAAGCACATGAATCGTTCTCAATGATAGACCATGTGTTAGGTCATAAAACAAATCTTAAAACATTTAAAAAATTAAGATAATGTCAAGCATCTTCTCTGACTACAATGAAATAAAACCAGAAATCAATAACAAGAAAAGGTTTGGAAACTACATAAACACATGGAGTTAAACAATGTGCTCCTGAATGACCAGTGGATCAATAAAGAAATTCAGAAGAAAAATTTAAAAATTATTGAAACAAATTACAATGGAAACACAATATACCAAAACATGGGAAACAGCAAAAGCAGTACTAAGAGAGAAACTACTAGCTATATGCCTAAATCAAAAAAGGAGAAATATTTCAAATAAATGTCCTAATAATACATCTTAAAGAATGACAAAAGGTAGAGCAAACTGGACCCAAAATTAGTAAAAGAAAAGATCAGAGTAGAAATAAATGAATTTGAAAGAAATAAAAGACACAAGAAGAAAAGAAAACTACAGGCCAACATCCCTGATGAATGTAGATGCAAAAAGTCTCAAAAATTACTATCAAGCCAAATACAAAATTGCATTAAAAGAATCATATACCATGACCAAATGGGATTTATCCGTGGGATACAAGGATGGTTTAACACATGCAAATCAATCAATGTGATACATCTTATCAACAAAATGAAGGATAAAACCATATCATAATTTCAATTGATAATGAAAAAACATTTGATAAAATTCAGCATCGCTTCATGCTAAAAATCCTCAAAAAACTGGGGGTAAAAGGAAAATGCTTCACCATAATAAAAGCCATATACAACAGATCCACAGCTAGTAGTGTACCGAATGGGAAAAAAATGAAAGCCTTTTCTCTAAAATCTGAAATGTGACATCAATGCCCATTTTCACCAGTGTTATTTAACATGGAACTGGAAATCCTATCTAGAGTAATTAGACAAGAGAAAGAAATAAAGGGCATCCAAATTGGAAAGGAAGAAGTCAAATAATCCTTGTTTGAAGATGATATTATGTTATATATGGGAAAAGCCTAAAGATGCCACAAGGAAACTATTAGAATTGTTAAATAAATTTGGTAACATTACAGGACACAAAATCAACACACCAGTAGCTTTTCTATATGCCAATAGTGAATAACTTGAAAAAGAAATGAAAACATAATCTCGTTTACAATAGCCACGGTAATGTTAAACACCTAGGAGTCAACTTAGTCAAAGAAGTGAAAGACCTCTACAATGAAAACTATAAAACTATATATAGATTGGGAAAACCAATATTGTTAAAATGTTCATAGTATCCAAAGCAATCTACAGATTTAGCACAATCCCTATTAAAATAGCAATGGCATTCTTTACAGAAATAGAAAAACAATCTTAAAATTAATATGGAACCACAGGAGACCAGACTAGCCAAAGCTAACCTAAGCAAAAAGAACAAACCTGGAAGAATCACATTACCTGATTTCAGATTATGCTACAGAGCTATAGTAACCAAAACAATATGATACTGCCTCCCAAAAGACAGGTAGACCAATGGAACAGAATAGAGAACCCAGAAACAAATGTACACACCTGAACTCATTTTAGACAAAGGGGCCAAGAATATACACTTGAGAATAAAACAATCTCTTCAATAAATGGTGCTGGGAAAATTGGATATTCATATATAGAAGAATGAAAGTAGACCCCAATATCTCAGTATATATAAAAATCAAATCAAAAAGAATTAAAGCTTTAAATGTAGGACTTCAAACTATGAAACTACTACAAGAAAAAATTGGGAAAAACCTCCAGAACATTGTTCTGGGCAAAGATTTCTTGAGCAATACCCACAAGCACAGGCAAGCAAAGCAAATATGTACAAATGGAATCACATAAGGTTAGAAAGCTTCTGTACAGCAAAAGAAACAAGCAGCAAAGTAAGAAAGAGCTCAAAGAATGGGAGAAAATATTTGAAAACTACCCATCTGACAAGGAATTAATAACCAGAATATAAGGCATTCAAACAGCTCTGTAAGAAAAAGTCTAATAAGATCATGTCACCTGCAAACAGATGCTCTTACTTCTTCCTTCCCAATTTGAATGTGTTTTATTTCCTTCTCTTGCCTAATTGCTCTAGATACATCCAGTACTGTGTTAAACAAAAGTGGTAGGAATAGGCATCCTTGTCTTGCTCCGTATCTTACAGAAAAAGCTTTTGGTTTTTCATCATTGAATATGATGTTTGCAGTGCATTTTCATATATGGCCTGTATTATTTTAAGTTCCTTTTATACCTAATTTGTTGAGAGTTTTTAGCATGAAAGGGTCTTGAATTTTGTCACATATTTTTGTGCATCTATTAATATGATCATGTGATTTGTACCCTTCATTCCATTAATGTGGTGTATTACATTGATTGATTTGAGTATGTTGAACCACCCTTGCATCTTAGGCTAACTTCCACTTGGTCATGGTTTATAATTATTTTAATGTGCTATTGAATTCTATTTGTTAATATTTTGTTGAAGATTTTTGTTTTCTCTATTCAGTCTATAGTTTTTCCTTATTCATTTTATCTGTGAATGATCTATCCACAGTTGTAAGTGGGATCTTAAAGTCTCCTACTACTATTGTATTGCTGTTTTTCTCACTTCACCTCTGAGAATGTTTACTTTATATACTTAGGTGCCTTGATGATACGTGCTTATATATTTATAATTTTTATATTTTACTGTTGAATTGACCCTTTTATCATTATTTAACAATCTCCTTTGTAATTACATTTATAGTGACAGTTTTTTACAGTCTATTTTGTCTAAGTATAGTGTCTCAACAGGCAGAGAAGAAAGAAAAGGGGCTAACCCTTATAAAAAGTTCCTGGAATCCAACTGTTTGATAAGCATTTTTCTGCTTATGACCACTAATTGCTCAGCTCAGGCAGGAAATTTGGCGAATAGAGGCCTAGGACAGGTGAGAAAACATGTCTCTCTATTGTCTTTGTCTTCTTGTGGTGACAGGTTAAGGCAAACAACTGAGACAGGCTATTAGGGAAACCAAAGCTGAATCTGAGTCATGACAAAAATAACAAGTGAAACTTCAGACACAAGTTAGATTAGGGAAGCTCACTCACAGGTGTGCAGTTCTGAGCAAATGAGCACAGTGACTCAGTCTGACTGGAGTAAAAGTAGTTGTGGTGGTTGTGGTGAAGAGGAATGCTATGAGGCTGGAAGGAAAGTAGGACCCAGATTACAGAAAGAGTACGTGCATGTTGTGTTTGGGGTGTCTTTACCATTTAAATATTAGTACATAGCTTTTGTTTCATTATTCATATTTCACATTCTCTTTACACTTTGAACTATGTTAACAATTTACTTAGAGCTAACTCTTTTTATTTGAAAATTCTTTTTTAAAATTGGGAAAGAGTATCTCTGAAATCTGTAAGTCTTTGATGTTTTGAGAAGGGTAACAGATTTGGAACTGTCAAACCCTGAATACCAGAGACAGTGATCAGCTGAACAAGTTGCATTTGATTTATTCCAGTTTATGGGTAAGATATGTAGATAGCTTTGACTATGGCCTAAACCTCTTGCTGTTTCCAAACCGTAAATAAGTTAGATTTAACTTGTATCAAATGCATCGCTGCCCCCTCCAAAAATCAGTCTCCCTTCTCTGTCCAAACATGACCCTTTGTCCTGTTCCCTTATCTCTATTCTGTCTTTACTCCGGACTTTGACATTGTGGACATATCTAGATATTACAGACTTCTATTAATCTGCAAATATGGATCATTCTGCTCTTATAAAAATTATTATCCAGCTCTTCTCGCACTTTTCTCCCAAGACACATATAAATAATGAATAATGTTTACATGCTAACAGACGTAGGCTTTTCTTTGGTGATGTGCCCCATTATCTTTTCTCTCTGAACCCCTGGACTTGTTCCCATCCATGTCCCTGAGTCATTTATGGGTAGGCAAAAGACCAACTCAAAATCTCTTTTGTTTAGAGGTGTTCACCACAGAAGAATAAATACCATCCAGAATTCTGTGAAGTAGTGTCCTCATCTTTCCTTCTAGGTAGAAACACAACTACTCTAGAAGTGAGAGAATAGAGCTCAGCAAGGAATCAACACACAAGCTTCCTGCAAGGAAATCCTGCAGCAATTATGGAACTGTATTGTGCAGAGAGTTGACAGTTAGGAGATTCTTCCTACAATGTCATTCATCCACTCCTATTCAACAAATATTTACTTATCTTCTATGGTGTGCCAAGTGCTGTTTTAGATGCTAAAAATATAGTAGTGAATAAGGTAGGTAAAATTACCTGAATTTGTGGAGCTTACATTATAATTGAGGAAGATAGATAAAAATCTAAATAAATAAAATGCATAGGATTTTAATGTTGATAAGCACTAAGGAGAAAGGTAAGACATGGAAGTGAGCTGGGAAGGCTGAAGGGATTACAGTGTTAGGTAGGGTCATTAGAGATAGGCTCACTGTGTAAGTCATAGCTGAGTAAATAACAGAGGGAGGTAAGGTAGAAAGTCATTTGGATATCGGTCGTGATGGTAGTGATGATGGCGGTTGTGGTGCATATTTCAGACAGAGGAGACATCAACTGCAGTTTTCCAAAGAAAGATTCTTCCTGGCAGTTTTGCTAACAGCCAGAAGGGTGGTGCAGATGGGGCAATGTGAATGAAGGGGAAAGGAATAGGAGATGAGGGCACAGATTTTACGGTAGTTCATATCATCTAGAGACTTGCAGATTATTGTGTGAACTTTGGCTTTAACTCTGAAAGAGATGGAAAATCATTGGAGGGTTTTGAACAGAAAGGTTATATTATGTAACATGCTTCAGTAGAATCCTCTGGCTGCTGTACTGAGAAGGACTGAAGATGGGAAAAGATCGAAGCCAGTTAAGAGACTATTGTGAAAATCTAGTGAAGGAGATTATAGTACTTTAGATGAGAATGACAGCATAATATTGTAAAAACCCTTCTATGACTGGGTCCTCCTGAAGTTTTTATTTCTTAGATTTGCCTGCACTGAACCTCCAGCAATTATTTAATTACAGGTTAGATTTTCCTGCCCTAGTACTGGTTCCTGTGGCAGTTTCTGCTTCTGAGTCACGACTCCGTGTTTACCTGTCTCTCCAAACTTGGAAGCAGTAGTTTTCCTGTGTGCTCCCCTCCCTTACAGATCAAAGAAGAGTTGTTGACTTTTTCTATCTATTCAGCTTTGTAGTTGTTAGGAGTGAATGGATTTCCAAGCTCCTTACATGCAAAGCCACAAACCAGAAGTCCATACCTAGCTTTTAACAACAACAAAAAAAAAAGAAAGAAAGAAAGAAAGAAGAAAGAAAGAAGAAAGAAAGAAAGAAAGAAAAAGAAAGAAAGAAAGAAAGAAAGAAAGAAAGAAAGAAAGAAAGAAAGAAAGAAAGAAAAGAAACACCATAGAGGCAAGAAGGAAAATACTCTGAAGGGACATATCAATTATCAGAATCAGACTCAGATATGAAATGGGGAGAATATTTTAGATAACTAATTTAAAACAACTGTGATTAATATATTTAGGCTTTAATGTAAAAGTAGGCAATATGCATAACCAGAAAGGTGGCAATTTTAAGAAATAATCAAAAGGAAATGTTACAAATAAAAAATACAGCAACAGAAATGAAGAATGCCTTTAACAACTTTGTGAGTAGAATGGACACAGCCGGCCAGGTGTGGTGGCTCATGCCTGTAATCCCAACACTTTGAGAGGCCGAGACAGGTGGATCACCTGAGGTCAGGAGATAGAGACCAGCCTGACCAAATTGGAGAAACCCCATCTCTACTAAAAATACAAAATTAGCTAGGCGTGGTGGCTCATGCCTGTAATCCCAGCTACTCGGGAGGCTGAGGCAGGAGAATCGCTTGAACCCGCGAGGCAGCGGTTGCAGTGAGCTGAGATCATGCCATTGCACTCCAGACTGAGCAACAAGAGCAAAACTCCTTTTCAAAAAAAAAAAAAAGAAGAAAAAGAATGGACACACCCATGAATAGAATCAGTTAACTTGATGATAGACCAATAGAATCTTTCCAAACTAAAACACAAAGAGAAAAAAGAATTACAGAGAAAAAAAAACAGTAGAATATACAAGGACTGTGGAACAATAGCAACAACTATAACATACACATAATTGTAATACCGGAAGGAGAAGAAAGAATAAATGTCACAGAAGAAATATTTGAATAAATAGTAGACAAGAACTTTCCAAATTAATGACAGATACTAAACCACACATTCAAAAGCTCAAAAACCACCAAACAGGATAAACATGAGCAAACATGCACTACACGCACACATACACGCATTGTATCTAGACATATCACATTAAAAGAGAAAAAGATCAAAGACAAAAAATTCAACCAATTTATAAAAGTGTCTACAGTTTCTGAATGTAGATATATGAAACAATAATAAATTTGCAAAGGAACTTTTTTAAAAAAGCAGCCCATAACATTGGTGAAGCCAATGTGCAGGTAAGGTTATTTTAATATCAAAGGAACATATAATGATAAAGAAAGGTTTTGAATACAAAAAGAGGAGGCAGGAGGAAAGTTTTGGAGGTGATGGATGTGTTCATTACCTTGATTGTGATGATGGCTTATAAATGTATGCATATCTCCAAATCCACCAATTTGTATATACTAAATATGTCCATGTTTTTGTATATAATTTATACCTCAATAAAGCTGTGAAGAAAGAGAAAAAGAAAGAAAGGTAAAGAAAGAAAGAAGAAAGAAAAAGAAAGCATGGAAGGAATGAAGGATTTGAACTGAATGATAGATTCCTCTTACCAGAATTTGTTCTACCATTTAAAACATAAAAGACATTTGAGTTTTGCAGAGAAGATTTGCGTGAAATACACATAGAGCAGTTCTGCTGTCTGTGTGGACATGGCCTACTGCTTCCTTGATCCTGTTCACAGCTGTGCGAGTTTACAAAGCCACTAAGGAGTTTTGTTATGTATTCACTAAATTACTTTTCCCTCCAACTGTTAAGGAACTTTGTTTCATATATAAACACTTTGGAATACAGGGAGAGCATAAAGAATCCATCCACTCATCAATAACCATTGCAATATCTTTTGGATACTCTTATAAACATTTAAGAAAAACACTGCACACAAGATAATATATTCTCCAGTATAGAATCTATTTTAGTCCATTTAGTGTTGCTATAAAGGAATATCTGAGGCTGTGTAATTTATAAAGAAGAGGAGTATATTTGGCTCATGGTTCTGCAGGCTGCACAAGAAGACACCAGCATCTGCTTCTGGTGAGGGCCTCAGACCATTTCCATTCATGGCAGAAGGTGAGCGAAGATGACATGTGCAGAGATCAAATGGCAAGAGAGAAAGCAAGAGAGGAGAGGAAAGTTCCAGGCCCCTTTCAACAACCAGCTCTCTTGGAAACTATCGGAGTGAAAAATCACCCACTACAGTGAGGACAGCACCAAACTATTCATGAGGGACCTGCCCCAATGACCCAAACACCTCTCATTAGCCCCACCTTCAACACCGGAGATCAAATTTCAACATGAGGTTTGAGGGGGCAAACATCCAAACTATAGCAGAATCCTAAATATTTCTTTGCTACACATTATAAAATGAGGGCTTTCCCCTTTACAATTCAAATTATTTCTAAACACCATTTAATGATTGATTGCTCAAAACTAGAGGGTAAGAAACATCATGTGTTGCCTAACAATTTCTTTATTGCCTTTTATTTTATTTAAATAATGCAATATTGGACTTTTTGCATATTTGGCCACACTTAACACATATTGCTAAATTCCTGTCACTAAGAACATATAATAGTGCCATACACTGTATTCATTATAACACTGAATAATTTTTAACTGTTGATAATTTCGTAGCTAAAAAATATCTCATTGTTTTGACTTAAATAATATTTATTTGATTATATGTAAGTGCATATATAATTATATGTACTTTATATTTAATACTTTTGTAATTATTTTAAAATTTGCTTTGAGAATGTATGTGATTCACACAATATATAATTAACATTTGAAAAGAATTAAGACAAAAAGGAAATGGGTAGAAAAGAATAAAATTAGTATGAAGAAGTTAAAACACAGAAGGAACACCCTTAAGTGAACCAAAAATATGACGCTAAGCTTTCTAGCAGCCAGTTTAAAGATGAAAACATAAGACGATAGAGTGTAGATTGGTGGTGGCCGGAGGCCAGCAAAAAGTCCAATGTTGCATTTTTTTTTTAAAGTCCAACATTGCTTTATTTAAATAAAATAAAAGGCAATAAAGAAATTGTTAGGCAACATATGATGATTCTTACTCTCTAGTACTCGGCAATCAATCATTAAATGGTGTTTACAAAGAGATTAAATCATTAAATAGTGTTTACAAAGAGAAGTTGATTAAAGGGTACAAATATACAGTTTGATAGAAGAAATAAGACCTTGTGTTTGATAGGTCAGTAGGGTAACTATCCAATCTATTGTATATTTCAAAATAGCTAGAAGAATACTTCCAATCTCATTGGGTATTGTGAATAAAATTGCTATGAAAATGAGTGTGCAAATATCTCTTCCAGACCCTGCTTTCAATTCTTTTAGATATATATGCATATATCAAATCTTTCCAGCATAAAGACAAATATTTAAGGTGATGTATATCCCAATTACAATGACTTGACCTTTACAAATTATGTGAATGTATTAAATTATCATATGTACCCCACATGTTTGAACTTTGGACATTTAGATAATTTTGATTTGTATCTTCTCCATTTTTCAATAATTTCTAGAACTACAGGAGAACTCTGTCCCTTCTCTGGATTTCGTACACACAAAAATTGCCTCTGTTTTTATCCCCTTTTTTTTTGTATTGTGGTAAAAACATAAGATTTATGTTTTTAATTTAAAATTGTGTGTTTAATGTGTACAGTGTGATGTTTTGATATTAATAAACAGTAAACTGATTGTTACAGTCAAGCTAATTAAACTATCTCCACATAGTTACATTTTTTTATGGTGAGAATACTCAAGATCTAACTTTTCAGCAAATTTCAAATATCTACATATGTGTTAACTATAGTCCCCATGCTGTATATTAGATGGCTAGAAATTATTCCTCCTACATCATTGAAAATTTGTATCCTTTGGCCACCATCTCCCATTCTTCCCCTCCTCCTATAACTAGCATTTTACTCTCTGCTTCTATGAATTCAACTTTTTAAGATTCCACATGTAAATAAGATCACACAGTAATTTTCTTTCTGTGTCTAGTTTAATTCACATAGCATAATGTCTTCCAGGTTCAACCACATTGTCACAGATAGCAGGATTTTCTTCTTTTCTAGTGCTGAATAATATCCCCTTGTATGTATGTTGTTAAATAAGTTGACCAAAACCGTGTAACCAGTAGTGGAAGAAAAAGATGATAAACTCAGGACTGTCTACCTCCTGAGCAAAGCACTCTTCAACACTATAAAATAGTGTAGCTAACATTTATTGACTGCATACTATATGCCAAGCAGTACTTTCTTTAAATATGTTATTCATTTTAGTTCTTTTTTTTTTAGAGAAAGAGAGAAAAGGAGAAAGAAAGAAAGAAACAGCAAAAGAAAGAAAAAAAAGAATGAGAGAAAGAAAGTGGAAGAGAAAGAGGGAGAGAGAATGGGATTCTTGTTTTATTGCCTAGGCTAGAATGCAGTCTAAAAATGGGTATTAAAAACCTCTTTTATGCCAATAATTGTGCTTAACAATGGAGACAGGAAGGAATAGGGGATGAAAATAA
>CAUYQU010077114.1:0-47925 GCA_963574635.1 Cheracebus regulus
TCTTTTGCAGTTTCTTTCTTTCTCCTTTTCTCTCTTTTTCTAAAATCTCTTCCTCTTTCTTTCTCTTTCATTTTTTCTTTCTTTTGCTGTTTCTTTCTTTCTCTTTTTCTCTCTTTTTCTAAAATCTAAAAAAAAAAAAAAAGAGTAGAGAGGTAACAGATTACTTAGCGAATATTAAGGAACAGCATAGAAGATGGTAGGAGGTATATGATATACCTGCATTGTCAAAAAAATTAAAATAGGACATTGAAGACAGAGAAAATCAATGGCTAGAAAAGGCAGTGGGAATAAAGGAGAAGAGCTTGCTTCCTGGTTTCATAGTATCAGAATGGGGGAGTGAGTAAACTCCCATGAGAAAAGATCAAGGGGCATGCAGCCATCAGGGAAAATCCACAGTGCAGGTAAAACAAGGAGGAAGAAAGACAGTTCTAGTAAAAAGGAGAACATCAATATATGATGTTTCTAAGGAATAGAAAAAGAAGGCCAAGAGGAATCAGGGAGATAATTATAAGAGATCAGCAAGGGGACAGGGTTAGACTTGGTTTGGTTTGAAAACATACAGTAAATATGATGTCTGTCCCTGGTGGTGTTGATGGAGTAAGAAGTAGGGAGAGAGGGACGAGATAATACCATTTTGTCTGTGCTCTAAGCTGTACTTACATATGAGACTATTTCCCTCTATTCTTTTCAAACCTTACTGGAGTTGTTTTCCCTTGTGAAAACTAAAACAGAAAAGTTAATTAATCTTGTTCTGAGGTTGTTCAATATACACATATCTATATCTGTAGAGAGATCCTTGGGAATACGGTAATTGGCATATATCCTATTATTTAATGCTTGAAAAATCTCCTCCACTAACCAATTTCCCTATAGACAGGCACAAGCACATAGGTAAGAAGCAATAAATAAAATGTCCTCTTTAATTTGTAACTTAACAATGCTGAGAAAACTTTACAGCCTTCATAAGGAAGTGAGTTCCAGGAAAATCTAGGAGATATTTCATAACCAATCTATAAAGGCATTAGTAATGACAGAATGTTTCCTGAAAGTGTAAATTCCCACTGAGGATTTGTTTTTAATTTCTGGATTCCTGGAGCCAATGAAGTTGGTGTATGTTTATGAAATACCAAGAGACATAAGTTGGCTAGCGTTCACATGCAAAAAACTTCTTGGAATTGCGGCATTCTCTGTGACAACATATGACATCAGGATATGTCCTGTCTATCTTGTCTATCACATGCCAGGAGCACTTTTTTTTTCTATGTGGGATGGTTGATCTTGAGCCTGTGGGGAGCAAGCTGGCCCCAGATTTCTCCAAGTCCACATTTCTTTGCCTCCAATTCTTACATGTCCAAAGACAAGGAACTATAGACATGCCTTTGTAGAAGGAGTCAGGGGCATTTTTTAGGAACAGAAAAAAAATGTTGGAAATGATTTTTCATTTGAACTAATCCAAGCTTTCTCTAAATATAAGCAAACTCCTGGTCAATTTCAGTTAGTACCTTTCCTCAAGTTCAACCTCTTCATGACAAACCTCAGCATCTCAGGAGATTTAGCCATAGTCTGAAATTCTCTTCCATAGATTGGTTCCCTGTAACCCCAGTCTGTCTCAGTTTGCTATCCTGTTTTTTTCCCTCCATTCCCAGGCTGAGCTTCTTGCTTCGATCCTATGAGACATTATATTCCTTCTCTTTGGTACCCAAGTAAACCCAGACAACTCCATATAGAGGAAGGTCCATTTTTGTCTTATAGCCCTGGATACAGACTCAGCTAAGAAAACCATTATTCATTTTTGGAATCCTGCATCTCAGATATTTCCTCTTATTTTTTTCATCTATCTTTGGACTTTCTAGTTCATTAACACTCCATTAGTCTATTCCCCAACTTAAATCGGGGAGCTTATACTTCCCAATCTCATTCAGAGATTCAAAACATATATATTGATACAGGAGACCTAAGAACAGCATGTCTTCGGGGTTGGGGAAACAGGAAGGTGAGAAACTTTCCAACTGGAAACACAGCTCCCTTTCTTCCTTCCATCCCCTGCTTCCATCCTATGTGTTTCTGGAAACTTGTTGTAGATAAATCTGCCTATGACTTTGTGATGTGCTGAGAAAACAAACTCATGGCTCCTGTTAAAAAGAGCACATGACAATAGCAAGTGTTGGGAAGGATGTGGAACAATCAGAACTCTATTCATGGTCAGTTGGAATGCATAATTGTGCAGCGTCTATGGAAAAGAGTCTGGCGTTTCCTTGAAATTTTAACCTAGAGTTACCATATGACCGAGTGATTTCGTTCATAGGTATATACCCAAAAGAAATGAAGACATATGCCATGGAAAAAAAATGTACATGAAAGGTCAGAGCATCATTTTTATAATAGCAAAAAGATAGCAACAACACAAATGTCCATCAACTTATGAATAAAGGAAATGTGGTCTATTCATTCAATGGAATATTAGCTACAAAAAGGAATGATGTACTGATTCGTATGACAACATGGATGAACTTTGAAAATAATACTGGTGAAAGAAGAGCCCCCCCATCACAAAAGGACAAGTGCTGTATGATTCCATTTATATGAAATGTTTACAAGAGACAAAGCCATAGAAACAGGAGGTAGATTCATGGTTTCCAGGGTCTTGAGAGAGGGAAAAAGGAAGTACAAGTTTTCTTTTTGAGGTAGTCAAATTATTGTGGAATGAGATCATGATGGTGACAGCACAACTTTGTGAATGTACTAAAAATGACTGAAGTGTACGGTTGAAAATAGTAAACCTTACAATATATAAATCATATCTCAATAAAAAGGGGGTCCACAAAACAGTTCCCTGCTCTGGTAGTGATGGAGATATTGGATTAAATGGCCTTGGACAACAATCCTCTCCCCGGCCATAGACATTCCTCAGATTACAAGATATTCCAGAAGAAACACTGGAATAAGTCTGAAGGCAGGTGCTAAATGGTAGGACCACCAAGAAACGTTGTGATCCTAACAGCTCAAACAACTTATTTTTCTGCTTCATTTTTAAACAACAAATTAGAAAACTGCCATTCAAAATGGCTCCTGTTTGTTTCAATCTTTCTTCTCAGTGTTGGCCTGTTAACTCAGTATATTAGTCTGTTTTCATGCTGCTGACAGAGACATGCCTGAGACTAGAAAGAAAAAGAGGTTTAATTGGACTTACCTTTCCACATGACTTGAGAGGCCTCAGAATCATGGCAGGAGGCAAAAGATACTTCTTACACGATGGCGACAAGAGAAAATGAGGAAGAAGCAAAAGCAGAAATCTCTGATAAATCCATTGGATCTCATGAGACTTTTCAACTATCACAAGAATATCATGGGAAAGACCAGCACCCAATGATTCTATTACCTCCTCCTGGGTCCCTCCAACCACAAGTGGGAATTCTGGGAGATACAATTCAAGTCGAGATTTGAGTGGGGACACAGCCAAACTATATGACTCGGCAAGGTCAATAACTTTCTCACTGATGCTATGCAACAGAAAACATCTGGGATGGTTGCAAGGGGCACTGGTAGGATCACTGCCAAAGCAGAGCATGCGAGAGAAGGCAATGGAATCCTGTTCTCCACAGTATGCTGTGACATACTCCAGCATACTTCTTTGGTATCTCTTTGGACTTAGAATTAGAACTATATTCCTGGTTCTACAGAAAAATTGCTAAGGAAATTCATAGGATGACAAAAACTTTCAGAATTGAAAAACAGGAAATGTAAGCTTTTTAGTTGTTTGGTGTTCAATGTATGCCTTAAAGACAATTCAACATCCAAGAAAATAATGTTCTTTTGTTTTTTGTTTTTGACAGCTGGAGTAGTATACAAAGGGATGGAGTTTAAATGAATGAGAGGAAATTGGAATTCTAATCTTATTCTCACTTGTATTAGAGAGGCACCTACATGCATTTCAAATGAGCCAGTGGTTGCTGATTTGCATTTTTCCCCATAGATTAAAAAGGAGATACAGTGGTAGAACAGTAATCCTGTCCTTTGTCATAGATTTTCATACTCGTAAAGGTGAATGTTAGCCTGATTGCGAAATCTGAAGCTGAGTAACGAAATACCAACCGTAAAGCTGAGAGAGGTGGCAAGAGGAGAAGTATAAATTCAGGATCTCACCGTTCATTCCACAGACACGCACAGGCTCCCTGATCACCTCTGCTTCCTCTAGGAACACAGGTAAGTGCTTCAAGCCACTCCAGGTTAATAATATAAATTATTTTTTAGCATAATAATGATACTGTGTTCTATATCATGCATTTCCTTCATTCTGTCTGATTATATTTTACTTACTCTGCCGGGGCAAAATTAAAATACCTATTTCATCTGATTTGTCCTTTATCTAAATTGCTTATTTCCAAGTAAGCAAAGACACCTTTAGGAACACAGAAAGAGAGGGCCTTGCAGCCACAGGGCCTTGAAGGAAACATCAGGGATGTCTCTTAAGTGCTGGTTGGATGTGATCCACAGAGGTTTCCTCTTTGCAGTCATTATAAAGCCTTCCTACCTAGGCCTACTGTAGCCAGCAATGAAGAAAAGATAAAGATGGTCTATTATTTATTTACAATAGTCTTTACAAACAGTAATCTTGTGAGTCTTCTAATTATGAAATTAATGTATCTAATATATGCACACTGTAGAAAGCTTGAAACGTTAAAAAGAAAAGAAAAATTTTATCAAAATCTCATAACCCAGATATGTCATTTTCTTTAAGAAAATTGTACTATAGAATGACACTCCATTTATGAAAGTCATTCTGAAAGGAATCTGATGCTTTTCCAGGAGTTCCAGATCACATCAGGTTCACCATGAATTCCCTCAGTGAAGCCAACACCCAGTTCTTGTTCGACCTGTTCCAACAGTTCAGAAAATCAAAAGAGAACAACATCTTCTATTCCCCTATGAGCATCACATCAGCATTAGGGATGGTCCTCTTAGGGGCCAAAGAAAACACTGCACAACAAATTAACAAGGTAGGTAGCAGTTAACACGGTAGGTATTACGTTGACCTGTTGCAGTTTTTCTCCGTGGTTCTGTCGGCTAGCACACAGATGGTAACAGTTCTGGTGGCCTGATGGGTAACACAGGGGGCTGAGCAGGAATTCCCATTACTGTGAGGCCACTGACTTCAACAGATCTTTTGGGTCAAGTTCTCTTGTTCTGCTTGCTGTCTCTTCCAGGTTCTTCACTTTGATCAAGTCACAGAGAACACCACAGGAAAAGCTGCATTGCATCAGGTGAGCCACAGAGCACTTTGGTTCAGCTTCAGATGCTTCAGCAGCTCACAGTTTAAACCTGGAACTTCACAGAAACTAAGAAAAGGCCACTTTTAGGGGAAATCCTGGACAAAAAGATTGAGACATACAGAGTGATTTGGCATTTCATGGCACATAATTGTTATTCCATGTTTTTGCATTACTGAAAGACAGCACTGTACTTCAGAGCATAGGTCTGGACCAGTATAGGCTGGGTTCAAATTCCAGCTTTGCTCTTCACAAATGATGAACACAGGCAGGACAAAATGCTTGGAGTTCCAGTGACATCATCCCAGAAAACAAAGGGTAATAAAAAATCTGACTCAATACATGCAAATACATGGAAACATTTACAACAAATGCCTTGTCCGTAAAAAGTCATAATAAATGTTATTATTATTATGAAATAGCTATAATATACTAATCACAATAATGTTGCAAAAATAATTTAATTTTAATTGAGTCACTAATGAGATTAAGAGGAATAAGCACAAGTCCAGTATATTTTGCAATATGATTGCTATGGAATATATTGGTTTAGAGCCTTAATAGTGCAAAATGCTTTGCTGGAAAGTAGAAGGTTCTAGATTTAAACAGGCTTAGATTCAAAACTTTGCACTTCAAATTTATGTCTCCATAAAGACGTTTGTCTTTTTTTTTTTTCATTCTCTGATCTTTCTTGTTTTCATTTGAATTGAACTAAAGACTTAAGAGTTACCCATGTAAAACCCTTAACCAGTACCTGGCACACACTGTTATTATGTGCAGAGAATGACCATCATGAGGAAAGCACCGTAGATCAGTCAATGTGTCTTACAAGGTGATACCACTGAGAGGTGTAACAGGGGTTCCTGGCATAATCTATTTAAAATATCCAAACTTCAACATACTCGTATCCTTAATGGTTGTTAGAAGTGAATTATGGTCCTTGCTCTTAAGGAGCTGAGAGTTTAACGGGGAAGCTAAACCTAACCATTTAAACCAACAAGGGGAAAGTCCAGTGGTAGACAGTGCTGCAGCTTTAGTTCAGAAGAGAAAAGATTGGAGTACATTAGAGGAGGAAGAATTTTCTGGAAGAAGTCAAACATAATGTATATTTTGAAGGGTTTTTGAGGTGAAATACACCAAGTATCAAGGAATAAGCACAAAGGTCATCATTGAGACTACCAGCCTTTAGGGATTGATCTAACACACTTAGCATGGGTTTAGTATTTACATTGATAAGGTAATTTAATGAGCTCCTTTTCTGACATTTGAAGGTTGATAAGTCAGGAAATGTTCATCACCTGTTTCAAAAGCTTCTGACTGAATTAAACAAATCCACTGATGCCTATGAGCTGAAGATCGCCAACAAGCTCTTCGGAGAAAAGACGTATCAGTTTTTAAAGGTAAATTTCACCTGACCTACGAACCTTTCATCTGCAGCCTGTTGTCTGTGTCTCTGACTGGCCACGTGGAAGAGAGCTAAGGCACATGAGTCTGACTGACCTAGGTGGGGAGCATTTACTCAGAGTGCATTAGCTCCATTTCCACAAGTCTTCCCCACTGGAGTGGCCCAGACCCTGACAATACATCAGTGAAGTGTGGATTTAGGGATAATTTTGCAATTAAAGAGGAGGAGGTTGGGTAGCAGTGAGTAATAAAACACCGTCAATGAACTGGCACTGACTCAGTCACATTGCATACATCTTGGTGGGAAATGTATGACTAATGGGATATTATTGGAATGGGCAGGCTTGGGTGAATTCCTGGGGATAGTTGAGGAAGTACCAGGAAATACTAAATGCACAGCATGAAAGATAAAATCAAAGGTCAGAAACATCATGGTTGAAATTACTGGTGAAGTCACAGAAGCAATGAATCTCCTTCAGGGAAACCTGCTCTGCAGTTTGCAAACCACAGCCTCTTCTGCTTCTGCCTTTTGCCAGATGATATTGGCCTTCAGTGACCCCTTTCTTGTGCCAGCTCACACTCTTATTTTGCATTATCTGCATGGCACCTGTATAAAAACATGCATGAACAAGAGATACTGCATCTCTTAAGGGTCTGGATTCAGCTTATTATAATTATAAATCACTAAATTTGGTAATATATAGTTACATAAATTACTCTTACTTCCTACTTTCTTCCTTCTTATCCCAAAGGAATATTTAGATGCTATCAAGAAATATTACCAGACCAGTGTGGAATCTGTTGATTTTGTAAACGCTCCAGAAGAAAGTCGACAGAAGATTAACTCCTGGGTGGAAAGTCAAACAAATGGTAGGAGAGCCGTCCATTATAGAAACACATTTGAGAAACCTGTGTGAGTGAGCCCTGCCCCTGACACTGCATGAGGGACCGGGGGTAGGGATTGAGATGGGTTTGCAGGGAGGACAGAGGAGGGCAATGCAGATGAAGGACTTGTCTACACGAATATGAAGAGAGCCTAGGGGAACCAAAGAGGAAATCACAGGAAGCCAATCAGATGGAAACACAGCTGGAGAATTATTTGCACATGTCCCTGGATGATAATAGCTTTGTGGATACCCTGTCTCTGCTCAGGCCCATTTTGAGATCATATTCTTTTCTTTAAATCGGAGCCAATTTTTTATGGTGAATATTTAAAAGAAAACATTAGAAAGTGTCTCCCTTCTCCTTTACTAATTGGGAAACAAGCAGCTCTCCAGTAAATCACCCTTTTGCCATCTGAGCTGGAGCTGCCTGGACCACATCTCTGTCCACACGTTCTGCAGAGATTACCACAGCTGTCTTCCCCACCAAGGGCAAAGAGCTGAGCAAAGTCTAGATACTATAGACATCTATTGTACCTCCCATCTCTCATTAAAGGCCAAACTTACTGCAACTCAGCATGGGACTCAATAGGAAGATACCCCAGGAAGTAATGTCTGATAGCACAGGGCATGTGTTTCAAATCACAGACCTCATATCACTTGTCCTAAAAAGCAATCAGGGCATACTTCCTCTGAATTGGGACCACAAAGTTAAAAAAAAAAAAAAAGGCAGGAAGAGGACAGAGGGAGAAAGGAAAGAGATATGTTGGAAGAGTAGACAAAATCAGTTTGTCAGTATTCCATGTCAGATGACTGGAGTCACTCAGAGACAGAGAACCTGAACTCCTTCTCTATCACAAGAAGTTATGTCTCCATCAAGAGTAACTTTATTCAGCTGGAGCCTTGAAGAAAGCTGCATCTGGTGAACCATTGGTCAGTGAGTCTAATGGTTTAAAGATCAAAGTCAGTGAGTCTAAAGTAGGGATTTGGGTGAATAATTAATGAGCAGTCACGAACATTTGCGAAGCATCTTCCAGACAAACCATTTGTACCTTGTGTAAAAAGATTCTTTTAGGCCGGGTGCGGTGGCTCACACCTGTAATCCCAGCACTTTGGGAGGACGAGGCAGATGGATCACCTGAGGTTGGGAGTTCGAGACCAGCCTGAACAACATGGAGAAACCCCGTTTCTACTAAAAATACAAAATTAGCCAGGCATGGTGGCAGATGCCTGAAATCCCAACTAATCAGGAAGCTGAGACAGGAGAATTGCTTGAACTTGGGAGGCAGAGTTTGCGGTGAGCTGAGATCATGCCATTGCACTCCAGTCTGGGCAACAAGAGTGAAACTGTGTCTCAAAAAAAAAAGAGACTCTTATTATTTCCCTTGCAGAAAAAATTAAAAACCTATTTCCTAATGAGAGTATCAACAGCCTCACCAGATTGGTTCTTGTGAACGCAATCTATTTCAAAGGGCAGTGGGAGAAGAAATTTAATAAAGAAGACACTAAAGAGGAAAAATTTTGGCCAAACAAGGTATTCCCTATATTTTATTTATATAATGTAATATATTAATATTAATGTTAAATTTAAACATTTCTGATGGAAAGTACCATGACAAGTAAAAAATAAACGTTTTCATGTCTGTTATTTTGTTTTAGTCTTATAACTTTATTTAGTTAGGAATACCAGAAGAAACTATTATCTCTAACTCATTAAATTCCTGGGTTATTTCTTAGACGAAGAAGGATGTGTTGGTATGTCAATAATACTTTCTTTTTTGTCTTGCGTCTCATTTGGTATTTGTTGGACACATTGATTTATTGCAGAACACATACAAACCCATACAGATGATGAGGCAATACATGTTCTCTAATTTTGCCTTGCTGGAGGATATACAGGCAAAAGTCCTGGAAATACCATACAAAGCCAAAGATCTAAGCATGATTGTGCTGCTGCCAAATGAAATTGATGGTCTGCAAAAGGTAAAAACTTGCATCTACAACTCTTCCTTCTACTCCCTGACTTTTTCCTAAGATTTCAAGTTTAAACAAGGTAAAAACTTGTGACCAAGTTACATCAAAATAATGAAAAATTCAAAGTGAGGAATGATGACTCAACTTTATATTACAAATATTTTAGCATAGGGCCTGACATGAACTGAAGGCTTAATTAATTATTAATTTATTATAGTTACACGCATTGGATATCAATTTAATGATATTATTATGCAGCAATTTAACCTTGACTGGGAGAAACATATAGCAATGTGAGGAAAGTTTACAAATACACCAAGCAAAAAAGGGAATAGAAATTTAGGGTATATACTCATCTCAATATGTACTAAATAATGTACAGGAAAATAAGAGCCTATTAAAAATTGATACATGTAGTAGGCTGTTGGCACAAGAAATAGTGATATGTAGTTCATTGTGTACAAAATACTGTAATCATATTTCTATGTATGTATTATACATTTGTATGCAGACATGTATATACATTATGTATATGTAAAAATATGATTTTTTACATACATATGTACATACATATATACACATATAATCAAACATATTTATATATTAAGGACTTATTTTGCCTGTTAGAATATCTAATAAAGTGAATCTTCTGTGTTTTACATTTATTGCCAAAATAAAGATTCTCCATATAGTCAACTGATTGTTAAGCTATATTAGAGATCTTTAGTTAGTCATATCAGTTTCTTTTTTCCATTTGTATAGCTTGAAGAGAAACTCACTGCTGAAAAATTGATGAAATGGACAAGTTTGCAGAATATGAGACAGGCGCATGTGAATTTACACTTACCTCGGTTCAAAGTGGAAGAGACCTATGATCTCAAGGACACATTGAAAACCATGGGAATGGTGGATGTCTTCAGTGGGGACGCAGACCTCTCAGGCATGGCTGGGAGCCGGGGTCTTGTGGTATCTAAAGTTCTACACAAGGCCTTTGTGGAGGTCACTGAGGAGGGAGCGGAGGCTGCAGCTGCCACCGCGGTAGTAACAGAAATAGGATCAGCTCCTTCAACTAATGAAGAGTTCCACTGTAATCACCCTTTCCTATTCTTCATCAGGCAAAATAAGACCAACAGCATCCTCTTCTTTGGCAGATTCTCATCCCCTTAGAGACAATTAGTCCGTCACTCCTTTTGGCAAAATGTTCACCTACAATCGTTCTGGTAAACTGATTGCTGGCAACAACAGATTCTCTTGACTCATATTTCTTTTCAATCTCATAGTCATCATCAAGAATTTAATGATTGAAATAGCATGCCTTTCTCTCTTTCTCTTTATAACCACACATATACCTACTTTTTCTTCCAGAAAAATTCTCCTTGAGGAAAAATCAAGATAAGATGAATATTTTAATACTGTATTTTCTAAATTTGAAATATAATTCTGTCTGTGACCTGTTTTAAATGAACCAAACCAAATCATACTTTCTCTTCAAATTTAGCAACCTAGAAACCCATATTTCTTTGAATTTAGGTGATACCTGAAATCCTTCTTATGTTTCTAAATTTTGTGATTCTATAAAATACTTTATCAATAAAATAATTACTTACTTAAATAATTTTTGCTTTATCTTTTTTCTCTCAGTAAAGGGGAAGTGTCCAGTTACGTATAGGAAAAATAATTTAGAAATATATTAATCATGTAGAAAGGAAAATTCAAAACAAGAGCGGTTCATGATGAGCCTGGAGTAGAAGGCAGATCCCAAACATGAGGAGCCTTGTCAACCGCATTAGGAACTTTCTATTTTATGCTAAAAGGGATAAGCAGCTTGTTACAGGTTTGTTTGTTAAAGAGGGGCATAAAATTATCATATCTGCATCTTGAAAATACATCTCTGGCTACTCTGATATCAATAGATGAGAGGGATAAACAGTGGGATTACTATATATAAATTAGAGCCCATTAGAGTATTGGGAGTGGAAATGGAGAGAAAGAAACAGCCTGGAGAATTTATCTAGGAAGTAATAGCTGCAGAAAGACAGCCACGTTTCTAACCTAGCCAATTGGTTGGATGGAAGAAAATTGTTTGTTGTTGTTGTTGTTGTTGTTGTTGTTGTTGTTGTTTGAGACAAAGTCTCGCTCTGTCGCCCAGGCTGGAGTGCATTGGGGTAATCTCAGCTTATCTGCAACCTTTTCCTCCTGAGTTCAAGCGATTCTCCTGCCTCAGCCTCCGGAATAGCTGGGACTACAGGCGTGCGCCACCACGCCCAGCTAATTTTTCTATTCTTAGCAGAGACAGGGTTTCGCCATGTTGGCCAGGATGGTCTTGATCTCTTGACCTCGTGATCCGCCCGCCTCAGCCTTCCAAAGTGCTAGGATTACAGGCGTGTGCCACCGCGCCTGGCCAAATTTGTGGTTTTTGAGAGAAAAAGAGATCATGGGTTTAAATATGTACCTGTTGAATTTGAGGTACTTTTAAGATTCAGATGGATTTGCCTGGCAGGCACTTGAAGATATTAGTCTAAGTCTCAGAAACAATATGATCTGAAGCTCTAAATTTGTGATAGTCAATATAAATACTCTAGAGTTACTGGGTTAAATATGGTAACTGTAGTTAAAAGCAAAGATAAGATCCTAGGGAGAAAGAATAAAGTTAGAAGAAAGAAGAATCTATAATCGACCTTGAAGTATACCAATATGTGTAAAACCAGGAATGGATCATTTTTATTTTCTAGAAAGTAGCTTTCCTTAGGGTTTCATAGCTACTCCCATAGATTCTTTCCAGTCCATACTGATTCCCATCTGGTTTCATAAAACATGAGTTTTTTGAGGATTTGAGCAAGGTTGAAATTTTCTTCAGCAAGATTCAGCAGTCCAAGATCAAGGCAGAGAAGACAAATGTTTCCCCAATAAACTATGAGACTTGGTCAAGTTGTTGAGGGAATTGACAGACTAGCCAGAGAGTGGATAACATGAACAATCTGTTCAGTGAATGCAGCTGGGGAAAGAAAGCAAAGAGGGATGTAGTAGTCTTGAAGAATGGATGTGTATTACAACACTTAATGGGGTCAAATAAGGATGGTATTGAGTTTATGAGAAATATGAAGAGATCAGAAGTTTTGGCTAGGACCTATGATTTTGAAGTATACTTTAAAATGATAAAATGTAAGGAATTATAAAGCTCTAATTCTGACAAATAGTGAGAATTAATTCCTAATGATTCAATGAAGCTGAAAATGGTAGAGTGGAAAGTTTTGAAGAACTGATTGTTAGAATGACTTTAGACCATATCTTTCAACTATTATTAATTTCTCTGGGTTTAGAAGAAGAGACTTTATAATAATGAAAATGTTAAGACAAAGGCTCATAAGCATTAGAGTTTTATAGAGTAGAGGGCATAGTTGATATTTTGTTATGAGAATTGAAATATCTACTTATATTCCAGCCAGAAAACTAAATACATCTGCATTATGGCCATCTGCAAAAGAAACTGAAAGGAAAGCCACATTTTTTGTTTTGGTTTTTTAAATAATGAATTAAAATCTACTGAACAAAACAGAATAGGAGTCCATGCTGATATACAATAAATGACTAAATTAAAAGTTTAATAACAAAGGCAAAATTTAAGTGCTTTCAAAACTTCTCACCACAGAATACCACTTGGTACGCATTATGGTGGCCAAAAATAAAATTTAAAATACTGGACAATTGCAAGTTTTGAAAAGAATGTGAAGCAACTGGAACGCTCACACACTGCTGATGAGAATACAAAAGCTGCAACCACATTGGAAAACAGTCTTAAGTCATTAAACTACACACTTAAATTTTATTTTAATTAATTATGCCTCTGTAAAGTTGACCCAAAAAAGGAAAAAGAGAATTGTCCAAAACACACATATTTAGGTGAAAATATATTTTTCATTAAATACTGGTTTTAAATGTATTTTTAATTGATAAAAACTGTATACATTTATCTTATACAACATGTTGTTTTGAAACGTATACATAGTGGAATGAGTCAGTAGAGCTAATTAATATATACATTATCTCACATAATTTTTTTTTGTGGTTAAAAACACTGAAAGTCTAGTCTCTTAGCGATTTTCAAAAATAAAATGAATCAACTATAATCACTATGTTGTACAATAGACCTCCTGAACTTACTTTTCCTGTTTAACTAAAATTCGTATCCTATGACAAACATCTCAATTCTCTCTCACTCCCCGGCTCCTGGTAACCACCATTTCATTCTTTATTTATATGAGTTCAACTTTTCTACATTTCACATATAAGAGAGATCATGAAATATTTGCCTTTCTCTGCCTGGCTTATTTCACTCAACATAATGTTCTCCAGGTTTACCATGTTGTCATACATGACAGGGTTTCCTTTTTTTAAAGGCGAAAGGTAAGTATTCTACTGTCCATATATATAACACAATTTCCTCATCCATTCATTAGTTATTAGATACATGGTTTGATTCCATATTTTGATTATTGTGAATAATACTGCAATGAACATGGGAATAAACATACCTTTCCAACATAACTGCTTTTATTTCCTTTGGAAACATACTCAAAAGTGGAATTACTGAATCATATTGTAGTTCTGTTTTAAACTTTTTGAAAGACATTTATGATTGAAGAACCTTTATGATATGCAGTAATGAAGAACCATAATGTCTGCCCAAACAGCTATTCTAGGAGGTTAAAGTCTTAAGGTTGTGTTTTTTCTGTTACTATTAATAATTTGCCCTAATGAGAGGAAGTGAGAAAGATACATAATTTAAAATATTATATAACATATTCATAATACATAACTTATATTATTCAAATGCAATTGTTTCCTCCTTAAGAACTTTGTACCTATATTTTTTCTCTAATAACAATTTTAAGAAAAACCAAAGTTTGTGTTTTTGAGTGTCTTTTAAGTTGGACTGTGATCAGACTAAAGTGAGGACCACCTCCAGATAAGCTGAGCATGACAAATGAGGCATTGTATGCTTTTCCCTTCAGCACAGCCATGTTTATGACTGCTCCAGCAGTGGCACATCAGTGACCTCCAAGGCAATGCTGAGATAGCTAGCGAAGATGATCCTGATGTCTCCTGTCTTCATCATAGGAAAGCTCTGCATCCTGATACAACCTATCACTGCATCTCTCATCCCATATTCTCCAGAGCATGTCCTGGTTTACACAAATGGTGGCTCTTGGGATGGGGAGGTTGTCCTCTCCATCCCAAGCCTTCAGTGTCCAATTTTACACCTGCACAAATACAGCAGAGTTATACAAGTGCTCAGGCATCCTAGGACCTTCTGCTAATCCCCAGTGAGTGAGCTGAAAAGGAAGCAGGACGTTTGTATGTACGTAAATTTTGGAGCCGCTTTTTCTGCCAACACTTCTGGCAATGACAGGTTTTGGGTATGGGAATGACCCAAAATCTACTTGGAGTTGGAAAGTGCATCATAAATACAAGATCATAGGTTAACATTTTCTAGACTCAAGGAATAATCTGTGTAAGTTTAGTGAACCAGAAATATTAAACACATTTAATAAGCTTACTACAAACATTGGTTTACAGCTTCCAACAACACTCGCTTTCAAATGCTGATATGGAGACATACATAAATTAAACAGGGAAGAGAAATATCTCTTTGACCTGGAATCCACCAACATTTTAGAACTGATAAATTAGCACTGATAGTTAAGAAGGTAGCTGAGGACAGGATGGCCATGATTTGGTTTCCAAGTAAAGTTAGAAGATTCTGCCACGACTGCTGCTGCTGCTGCTAATGGTCTACAGAGATTCGCTATTTTCTACACACTGTAATTCTAATCAGTGGTTTTGGCAACTACTATTTCCAAACATCTGGTAATACTAGTTCAAGATAATAAATTGTGATAAAGAAAACAATGCAATGAGTTCAAAGAAAAAGAGAATTGAAAGTATATTACTGACCACATTGTTTTACATAAACTTTTGAGTGAGATATGACAGTTGTGATAACCAGATTGTGGTTAATAGGCCTAAGGTCAAATGAAAAACCAAATTTAACTTAACTTTTGTAAAGACAAATACAAATTAAAAATAAGAAGCTTAATTCTCCCTATTAAAGATAAGGGAAGAAATTCTTCTCCCCTCATTTGTTTCAGAGTATTTACTTTAGAAAGTTTATAATTCTAGATATTTCCTCCTCCTCTGAAGTGTATATTAATTCTTTTGAAGACTAAATGTGTCTTTTATCAACTTTGTAATGAAGAATATCTTTCTCAAGGACCTGGGAACTATCTCTTTGAAATGTAAACATCAGGAGAGATAACTGTCCTCTTCCAACTTCTGGAGGAGGGTAGGAGCTTAACATCAGAGGGCACCTGGCTCCAAGCTGCAAAACTACCTCCATTTCTTTAGATAGAAGTTTGTGTTTCCTCTGCATAAAACCAATTAACTAACACAGATGGCCACCCCAATTACCAGGTGAACCTGGGATGAATTATGTGTGATAAATGGGGCTGTCAAGTCCTCTTACTTGAGGAGTAATTATTGTTTATTTTCAGAACATCTATGGAATGGATTGGATCTGCCTGTCTACATAAAAGGGTGAGACTGTTTTCCTGCATTTGCCATCTCTTAGCAGATTGCCTGTGATGAACATCTCATTCTGGTTCGATGCTTACTGAATAATGAAAGTGCTTTCTTTCTCTTCTGCCATTGTGGAGAGGGTTTCTGGGTTGGAAGAAGATTTTAGTCTTAATTATATTTTTCCAACACATTCCACAATTATGAAGAGTGTGCTTTGTTCCAGCAGAGCCCTGTCATGAGAGGCTTAAGGAAAACGTGCTTGTTAATTGTGACATTGAAGAGAGGGGGCTTTGTTTTCTTACAATCATTTGATGCACTGCGGAATGGAGAGACCATTAGGTATAATTTTAAGAGGCTTGCACCTCAGTACTCTGAGGGAACTATATATATAATATAATCAGAAATATATTATATATATAGTTCTGATCTATATATATATATATACACTATATATATAGTTCTGATCTGATTATATTATGCATATATAGAGAGAGAGAGAGAATATATATATATATATATATATAGAGAGAGAGAGAGAGAGAGAGAGAGAGAGAATGATCAGAACTTTGGGGCAGCCAGAGCTCAGCTCTCTGACAATAGCTCTGAAACTTCCAGCTCCCAAATGTATTGGGAATGTGAAAAGAGTCAACGCTTATTTCAAGAAGGAAATAAGCATCTGGCACGAAATACATTGTCTAAGGAAGAGTCACTGCCACCTTACACAGTTTGACAAACTCTCAAAAGTTTTTTTGAAAATATAAATCATTTATAGCTGGTTTTTAAAAACTGATTTTAATATTATAATTTGTTGGGTTTAGTTTTTTTACTTTTAATGATCACTAAAGTAGCAAATGCATCTCAAAATTAGAATATAGTATTTATAAAATAGATTTTGTTTATTCACAAATCCCATGATACCACCATGAATTTCTCTATTTGCATGTTTTTGACAGTATAAACCAGATATTCATGGGTAGGAAAAGAATAGTTCTTCCTATGAGATCAAAGCTCACCCCTTTCCCTGGTTCTAACTTCCCACTTTCTTCTATCGTTATTCAGCTCTGTTACTGTCATGGCAAGCAGGCTTCCCTGATTTGGTTTAAAGCAGATTATAGTCCCTAGTTGATCTTCAGGGGACTACTGGCCTCAAGACAAAGTCAGAAAATATCAGTCTCTGAAATGAAAACTCTTCAAAGTTCCCTAAAGGTAATGTGATATTGTGGACATGGTCTGATAAAATAATCTTCTCCAGAGAGAGGGTCTGCAGATGAGTTGTTGGTCAGGCTTTGGATTCATGAGTGAACCCAGGCTCTCTCTCTGATACTACACCAGAAACAGGTTACCACAAAACACATCTGATCTAGGATACATTTTCATAATGGTAAGGTTGTCACATTAAAAATTAAGTGGAATGATATTGTTTGAAGGTAGCCTTTAATAAGTTAAATGCGAATATTGTAACCACTAAAGCATCCATGAGGAGGCCAGGAGTGGAGATGAAATAGAATCCGAAAAATAGTCAAAAAGAAGTCCGGAAAAGAAGAAGAGGGGAGCAATGCACCGATGAGACAAGCAAAAAATAAAGGGCAATATGGTAAATTCAAACCCACGCTCAATGATAATTACCATAAATATTGTTGGACACTGTATTTGAAAGACAGAAATTGTCAGACTGCATTACAAAGCAAGATCCAATGTAATGGAGCCTGGCTCCAATTTTGATGATTGACTGCTGACAGCATCAAAACCCACCTTCCCTCTGTTCCTCTGATCCACATCTGGATGGGAAGAAAGCCCTGAAGCTCCTCCCTTGGTACCTGTGGAAAGTTCAAATCAAGCAAGCCCTGACCATCACAGAAACCTTCACCCTATTCTCAGCCCCTAACCACAATAAAGCCAAAGCCAGTTGACCCTCCTGACTCTCAAGCCTGCTTGAGACCCCGCTCTTTTCTCCCCAGAAGCCTCATTACATGAGTAATAAATCTCTTCATACCCTCTTGGTGCATGTGTAGAATCATCAGTCACAACATTCAACCAATTTTAGGTGGATGGGGGGATCTATCCTACCTTCATGATGTGACTATGGCATCCAAATATATGATGTCTATCTTAAAATTCACTTTAAATGTAATGGCACCTCTAAGACAAAAATCAAAATTGCAAAAATAAATACTATGCCAACCCTAATATATGAAATCTTGAATGGTTACATTCATATCAGATAAATTAAATTTCAGGACAAGGACTATTATCAGGGATAGTGTAGTATTAAGATAATGATAGACATAGATAGTAGAAAAACAGAATTCAGATATAGAGTCTGTATATTTATATGTCATAAAGTGTCCAAGGTAATTAATTCATTAGAATAAGGAGTTTTTCAACAAATGAGGCTAAAACGATTGAATATCTGTATGGAAAACAGTTAATACCAACCCTTACTTCATAAAAATTAACTTAAAAGCAATCATAGGCCTAAGTATGAAAGTTAAAACTACAAAACCTCTAGGAAAAAAAGATGAAAGTCTTAGCAAAACTAAAATTGGCAAATTTTCCTTAAATAAGACACAGAAAAGTAGAAAGCATAAAATAAAAAGTTAAAGAATTAGACTTCATGGAAATTTAAAACTGCTCTTCAAAAACATTATCAGCATGAAATCTATGGATCTCACACAGTACTTGTATTTAGAATAAATTAAAAAACAATTACAAGTCAATAAGAAGATTGGCAAAGTAATTTTTAAATAGGCAAACATTTGAACAGATATTTCACAAAATAAGATGGGCATATGGCCAATAACCATATGAAAAGATGCTCAATGTAATTAGTCATAAAAGAAATGCAAAAATTAAAACCACAACGAGATGCTATTTAAACTATAGCAACTGGAATCGCTATAACAAAGAAGTCTGACCATACTAAATGTTAGAGAGGATACAGAGCTGCTGGACTGCTCGTGTATTGCTGATGAGAATATAAAATAACAGAACCTCTTTGGAGAGCACTTTGGCAGTTCCTTATGAATTAAAACTTATACTTATCATATGACCCAGCAATATCACTCCAAGTATCTACCCAAAAGAAATTAAAACGTGCCCACACAAAACATGCCCACAAATTTTCATGGTAGTTATTCACAGTAACCAAACACTGGAAACGACATAAATGTCCACTGATGAATAAACAAAATGTGGTTTTTCCATATTATGGAATACTGCTTGTCCATAAAAAGTAACAATCTACTGACATCCCCAAAACTTTGATGAATGTCAAAAACATATCACTGAGCAAAAGAAGTCAAACACAAAGGGCTACATACTCTATCATTCCCTTTGTATAAAACCTGAAAATTGGCTAGGTGTGTGGCATGTGGCTGTAATCCCAGCACTTTGGGAGCCGAAGCAGGAGGATTGCCTGAGCCTAAGAGTTTGAGGTTACAGTGAGCTTTGATCACACCATTGAGCTTCAGTCTGGGTGACAGAATAAGACACTGTCTCTATTAAAAAACAAAAACCACACAAACCCAGAAATGGCAAATCTGCTCTATAGTGATGAAAAGCAGGCTAAGGGCTGCTGGCCAAGGCTGCATGGGTGGTTGCCTGGGAAGCAGAATAAGCAAATTTGGGGGATGGTGCTCTGTATTTTAGTCACTGTGGTGTTTTCATTGCTGTATTCATTTGTCAAAACTCATCAAATCCTAGGCTTTAATGGTTACATTTTATTTTACATAAGTTATATCTTAACAAAGTTGATAAATATTAATTTTTTACATACTCCTGAATTTTTCCTTACAGAAAAATTCCAAGTAATATGGGTATTCTCTCTTTGTGGAGCTTAATTCCTCCCCTAAGAAGGTGGGCTAGACTTCATGACTGATTTCAAATAATATATAGTACGGAAAGGGAAAAACAGAAACTTTACATTGGAGAAACCTCGCAAATGCTACCTTAACCATGTGATCAAGGTTAACACCCTAGTGATGTCATGTAGACACCAGCGACCCCCTCACATGATAAAATAAAAGGGCATTTCACCTCTGTGATATCCTTTCCAAAAACCCATAACCCTTCTCTAATCGTGAGAAAATAAATCAGGCATTTTCTTAAGCACTTTGTATAGACAGTCTTATTAGTCACCAAAACAACCCCACAAGGCATTACTTTATTGGGTGATCTCTCCATTTTACAGATAAAGAAATTATGATAGAGACGGTCATATGATTTGCTCAAAGTCACATTATTAAGTGGTGGTGGAGCTAGAAATCAAATTCAGGTAATCCGATTCCAGAGTCCACATTTGGAAGCATTTCCCCATCGGCCCTATCATGCGTATTCCACATGTTCCACAACACCAGCCACTCTGTCTTCCCTCAGAAGTTGATCCCTTCTGAAGAATGTAACATGGGCAGTAGTTTATATTTGACCCACATACTTCTGCAAATGTGATTATCACCATAGAAGCCAAGACAACATTGTCCTAAATTGTCTTGCAAAAAAGAATGCTCAGAGCTCATTCTGGTGAGTTTCTGTTTATTCATAAATACATTCCTATTTATAGAATTTGATCAATTGCAATTTTGTGCCCACTGAAATATTACCAACCTACCTTGAAGCAGATATGAATTACACAATTCATAAAGTATCTCTCAGATGTAAACAAGAAGCAAGAGATTCATTTGAAAATTATTACCAAAGTTGAAAAAAAAATGTAAGGGTTAGCTCTGAGATTTACTCCTCTTATTCTCCCTGTAATAGATAGTTTTCTATCTAGGCAAACTATAAGGGAAAATTTATATTCTCTAAAAATATGCTAGCTGTGCCACTGGCACCCCCCCTCCCCGCCCCTTATACAAAACAAGTGGAAATCCTTTCAGTCAATTCCCCAAAATAACTAGGACTTCAACCATCCCCAAAAAAACAATTCCAACTTGGCTGCTATTAATAAGTTTTCATCTAAGGATGCCGTGTATTCCTCAGGATTCTTCAGGTATCCAGTACTAAAGTCCAGCTTTAACTAGCTTAACCAATTACAGACATTTACTGGCTGATAGAACTGTGAAAAAAGGTGGATCAGGTGTTATGTGTGTGTGTGTGTCAGGGGTGAGGAAGATGAGATTCATCCCTTGGCACTGTTTATCAGTATTGGTCTCATTTTCTTCTACCATATAAGGGAAAACTTCCTGCATCATGAGAAGAAGAATATATGACTTCGGGAAATACTTCATCTAGTAAGCCCAAGGAAAGAGAGCTTCAGTCCCGTCATGTTTCTATGAAGTCCAAGGCCACATTCTCATCCCTTAAACAGACTACTGTGGCGGAGTAGGGACAGTGATTGGCCAGGCCTGAACCATGTGACCCATTGAGGGCCTTTGAAACTGATTAGCAACCTTACCAGATTAGTGCCAAGTGGCACCAAGAGAAGATTTAAACAGCTGCTCCTCTACTGTTTGCCAGATAGGATACTGCCCAACTACATCACCTGGCTGTTTCCTGATATCCTCCTTTTACCACTTATGGACATGCCCAGCTCCACCGTGGACCCTTGGAAGCCCAAAGAAAGAGACCTTGAATGTTTGTTCAAGGGAGTGAGGAATGAAGGGGCCCCTGTCTGTAGCTGGTGGGGGAAGCACTGATGAAGACCTGAACTGTGCCTGTGGTTACTAACACCCCTGCTATATCTGTTTACTTGTTGGCCCATCCTTACTGCACTTTGACTCCCTGCACTTGCTAAAGGCTTATTACTCACAACTCAGATGAATCACCTCCACTGTTTCTTCTCTGCCTTTTTTAATAGACTAAGAAGGAGGTGGCCACCTAACTGGTTGGAAGCGGAAGAGCTGGTTTGCCTTTTCATCCTAAGCCTGAGGTGTCTGGTCTCCATTACTCAGGGGTTTTATGAATGTGGGGCACATAACGCCTCTTCGTTCCAGCTTCGAGCCTCGTTCTCCAGTTCTTGAGCATCAGAGAAAGTGTCACTCAACAAAATGCCCATGAAAATGAACACTTCCCCACTTTCTAAATTCCCACAAAACATCTTGTTTTCATGCTTTTTCATTTTAACTCCTTTTTGTTTAAATGTCTTCTTTTGAGTATCATTTTAAACACACAATTTTTTAACTTTTTTATTGTATATCTCTGTGTACAACCTGATGTTTTCATATACATGTACATAGTGAAATGGTTGCTCCAGTCAAGTAAATTAACATATATCCATTATCTCACATAGTTACTCTTTTTGTATGTGTGGCAAGAGCATCTAAAATCTACTATTTTTCTCAAAAATCTTACATCTAATACGTTATTATTAACCATCATCCTTGTCTTGTATGTCAGAACTCTGGATCTGTTCATCCTGCCTATCTTCACCTTTGGAAGCTTTGACTATGTCTCTCCATTTTCTCACCCTCTCCCTGCATCCCCCAATCCCTGATAACTACCATTTTATTCTCTTTCTCTATGTATTTGACTTTTTTTATTATATGTGCAAATGAGATCATATAGTACTTTTCTTTTTGTGTATATTTCACTTAGCATAATACCCTCCAGCCCATCCTTGCTGCATGTTGTGGCAAATGGCAGGAACCCCTTCCTTACTAATGGGAGCCAAACAAAAGAAGGAGATCTTTCATAGAGAGATAGATGGATATCATCGTATCTTTAACTACTCATCCACAGATGAACACCTCAGTTGTGCCCATATCTTGGCTATTGTGAATAATGCTACAAAGACATGGGAGTGCAGATATTGTTACAAGGCAGGAATTTCACTTCCTTTGGATATTTACCCTGAAAGGGATTGCTGGATCTCATTGTAGTACTATTTTTATTTAGGGAAAGTTCATACTATTTTCCACAATGACTGCACCAGTCTACATTCACACCAATAATAAATATGCAATCTCTAAAGATGTAACCAGTTTCAATTAACTGTAGATACTTTGCCAAAATTAAGCATTCCCAAATTGTCACAACTTGGCCATGAGAGCCTACTAACCTGGCTCCTTTATCCTTTTAGCATCACCTGTTTTTCTTACAACAGCATCAGATGACAAATCCCTTCTAAGTTTTTCCTGCCCTATACATGGAAGACCTATCTTCCAAAAAAATTCTCATTACTTTCAGTAAATAATGCTGTGTGAGACTAATTATGATTTCTGGTGCTGGAAATCATAAATGATGCTGCTGTGGTATTGAGTGATTGTGCTAGTAACAGACCTGGAGAAGGCTCTCAGGACTCACCTTGCAAACAGGTTTTAGTAAATTACAAATGTTTAGCCCACAAGCAACTAAAAGCTTAATAATAAAAATGATCAACAAAGTGATGGAATTAACCGTAATATGCAATTCATTCTTCAGTTAACTTCGCATGATTCAAAGGATAGACCTATTTTGCATCACACTACAAGAAACGCATTAAGGTACTTGTAGGTTTGTTTGTCCATTCTATGAGGAAATGCCATACAACAATTAAACTAAATTTCCATTTGCCAGTGTGGCAAAATTTAAAATAAAGATTCAAATGACTTAGGCGAAATGCAGAAGAAAAATACATATAAAATTTAAAAACACAAAATTGTATATTTTCTACAGGTACATGTAGATATATAGTAGAAGTAATGCAGGGCAGGCAAGCACCAAAATTGGGACTTAGCCTGGGAGGGTTCTTGGCTTCACCAAGAAAGGAATTCAAGGATAAGCCAGTAGTGTCAGCAAATTTTCTTGAAGTGGCAGTGTACAGCAGTAGCAGAGGTACTGCTTCTTGTGGAGCAGGGCTACCCCACCAGCAGTGTACCCAGAGTAGCAGCTCAGAGGCAGTTCTGCAGTCATTTTATACCCACTTTTGCTATATGCAGATTAACAGGTGGATTATGCAGAAGTTTCTAGAAAAAGCATGGTAACTTCTGGGTTGTCAGGTCATTGCTATGGAAAGGGGTGATTACTTCTGTGTGTAGTCATGGCAAGGATAAACTGACATGGCAACTGGTGGGCATGTTGGTAACTTCTCCTTACATTTCCTCATAGAATGGACCTTCGTTTCCTCATAGAATGGACAAATAAACCTTCATACTCAGAAGTATGAAGCACGACTGGTGTTACAAACACTACCTTTAGAACAGTAATTAACCTTCAATATTAAGGAATAGAAAAAGTATAGGACTGAGTTCAGCTGTATATGTAAAATTTCCTGTCTTTGAAAAGGGAAATTGAAGCAAATATTCAAAATGTAATTATATATTTTTTTGAATAAAATATTCTTTTATTTATTATACTTTAAGTCCTGGAGTGCATGTGCAGATCATGCAGGTTTGTTACATAAGTATACATGTACCATGACGTGGTTTGCTGCATCCATCACCCTGTCATCTACATAAGGTACTTCTCCTAATCCTATCCCTCCCCAATCCTCCCACTTGCTGCTATTCCTCCCATAGCTCCCACCCCACAAGGCTCCAGTGTGTGATGTTCCCCTCCCTGTGTCCCTGTGTTCTCATTGTTCAACACCAACTTATGAGTAAGAACATGCAATGTTTGGTTTTCTGTCTTGGGTCAGTTTGCTGAGAATGATGGTTTCCAGTTTCATCCATGTCCCTGCAAAGGACATTAACTCATCTTTTTTTATGGCTGCATTATTTCTGCTTGCCTGAAATATTTGTAGCTAAAAATAATTTCTAATTGTTGCCAGGCATAAGAAAATTTTAAATAAATAGCATATAAAAATATTCCAAAAATAATATTCAAGAAGCTGATGTTGTGCACTGTCACATGGAACTGAGAAGAGCAATTTTCATTATGCTAAAATACTATAAATAACGTGCATTAATTAAGGATTCAGCAGGGAAAAAAGGACTCACACCAGGTATTGCAATGGAATGAATTTAACATGAGGAATTCATTAAACAGGTGTTAGGGAACCCTGAGACAACCTAACAAGTAACTGTAGACAAGAATGACCACTCTAACAGTGAGGTAACAAAGTGTAATGTTGGGAATATCAGAGCCTAGAAATTTGGTAGAGGATCTCTATAGATCTGGAACTCAGATTTTGGAAGAGAGGGCACTGCATAATTATTGCTGATGTATCTAAAAGATCATGATAAGGTTAGGGGGACTAAAACCAAGCTAGAGATTAGAACTACCTACACTTCCTGGAGAGAAGGACCCTTGCTGGAGTGAGGTTAGAGATAAAGACAAGAGCAGGAAGAAAACAGACAGAATATGGCTGAGCACAGTGGCTCATGCCTGTAATCCGAGCACTTTGGGAGGCCAAGGTGGGCAGATCACTTGAGCCCAGAACTTTGAGACCAGCCTGGGTGACACAGTAAGACCTCATCTATACAAAAAATACAAAAATTAACTGGGCATGGTGGCACACACTTATAGACCCAGCTTCTCAAGAGGCTGAGGCAGGAGAATCACTTAAGCCTCGGAGGTTGAGGCCATAGTGAGCCAAGATCATGCCACTGCACTCCAGCCTGACTAACAGAGCAAGACCCTGTCTCAGAAAGAATAAATAATGAAAGAATAAAGTCTCTTCTCCTACATTCCAGTCTCCCTCTACTGCCCTCTGAGATTTTAACAAGAGTACTCAGTTGGAACATGAAAAATGAGAACTGATGGCTTCAAGTTAGTTTCATTATTCAAAATGGTTTGGGAACTTCTTGGGGTATTTTCTTAGAGCCATAGCATAGAATTTGTACTATCTTCAATGGAGGGAAACTCTGAAGAATTTCATTTTCTGAAAATCAACAGTGATAACTCATAATCATTTTAGGTTAAAAAATTGAATTATATCAAGTAGAAAATAATGTTCACATGTTCTCTTAAAAAAGGTAAATTTAAGCATTTTGCCACGTTTAGCCCTTTCAAAGAAGAGATGGAGATATAAAAAAATCAAACAAACTGATAACCAAATAAATTACAAAAATGAACAATGGCCACATGCATACATACAATCTTTGCTTTTAGAATCAATTCATTGTTGGAAAGTTCTGTAATATTAATTATAAGTCTTTAGAATAAAAACTGTCAGAAAAGCCTGGGGAAAAACCAACAAATGAGTAGGAAGTTTAGAAATGTAGGTACAATTTTGGATTCAATTATCTGGAAGGGGATTTTTCAAATTAGTGCCAATGTAAACTGAATACTCAAAACAGTCAGAAGTTAAATAGAATTTTAAATGAATGCAACAAAGCAAATATACATATTAATGAGCCAAAGAGGATATATTATCATCTATTAGATACACAATAGGCATTTTTTGAAAAAACTCAATTCCCATTAATGTTAAAAAATACATATATCATGAGTTCATGGGTACTTTCAGAAGTTGAGAGAACATTTATATACTAGCCTGGCAGCCAGCATATTTTTTAATTTAATGGGGAAATAAGAGAGGTAGTACCATAAATTCAGGATATAGACAAGAATGCCCACTCTCTTTACTACTATTTACCATATTATTAGAGGTATTAGCCTTGCAGTCAAAGAAGAGGAAGAAAGTAGGGCCTCAGAATTAGAAAGGAAGAAATAAAACTCAACTTGAAAATGATGCATGCTATATTTAATATAGCATAATATAATTAAGTATCTGGAAAACAAAATAATTAATGAAAAAACTAAACAAGCAATAAAATAATTTTATAAAATAATAGCTTACAAAACTACAGTTACCACAATTAATAACCTTTATATGTACAAACAAAAAATTGGAAAATGAAACGTAATTTATGATAGCAAAAAAAAAAACCAAATACGTAGTCATAAGCTTAGTAAGAAAAATCCTTGTGTTTATTGCCAACTGATTTTTAATAAAGATACAAAGACAATTCAATGCAGAAAGAATCATCTTTTTGAGAAATGGTTCTGTGAGTGTGAAGAGACAACCTCTAGATTGAGAGAAAATATCTGCAAGTTATATGTCTAATTAAAGGTTAGAAGAAACTACCATCAGAGCCTGCAGACAGACAGAATGGGAGAAAATTTTTGCAATCTATCCATCTGACAAAGGTCTAATATACACAGCTTACAAGGAACTTAAATTTACAAGGAAAAAAACATCGAAAAGTGGGCAAAGCACATAAACAGACACTTCTTAAAAGAAGACATACGGGTGGCTAACAAACATGAAAAAACTCAACATCACTGATCATTAGAGAAACAAATTAAAACTACAATGAGATACCACCTCATGCCAGTTAGAATGGCTATTATTTAAAAGTCACAAAACAACAGAGGCTGGCAAAGTTGTGGAGGAAAAGGAACACTTTTACACTGCTGGGGGGAGTGTAAATTAGTTCAACAATTGTGGAAGACAGTGTGGCAATTTTTCAAAGACCTAGAGGCAGAAATACTATTTTAACCAGAAATCCCATTACTGGGCATATATCCAAAGGAACACAAATCATTCCATTATAAAGATACTGTACATGTGTGTTCATTGCTGCACTATTCACAATAGCAAAGACATGGAATCAACCTAAATGTCCATCAGTGATAACTGGATAAAGAAAATGTGATACATACATACCATAGAATACTATGCAGCCATTAAAAGGAACAAGATCATGTTGTTCGCAGGGATACGCATGGAGATGGAAGCTGTTATCCTCAGCAAACTAATGCAGGAACAGAAAACCAAATACTATATGTTCTCACTTCTATCAGGGAGGAAGAATAGTTGATGGATTTTGGGCTTAGTACCTACGTTACAGGATGATCTGTGCAGCAAACCACCATGGCACATGTTTACCTCTGTAACAAACCTGAACATGTATCCCTGAACTTAAAATAAAATTTGAAGATGAAAAAAAAGAGCTAATATCCAAAATATAAAATTAGCAAACAATAACAAGAAAAAGAAACCCAATTTTTAAAATGGGCAAGAAAACTGTATAGACATTTCTCAAAAGAAGACATACAAAATCACCAACAGACACATTAAAAAAAGTTCAACATCACTAATCATTAGAGAAATATTATCAGATTTGACACCAAAAGCCTAAACCTTAAAAAATATGAATGATAAGTTGAACTCCAATCACTCTTTGAAAGATGCCACATAACTATTGAGATACTAAGTCATATTAACTAGGATAGCAAAAGCTAAAATGACTAGAATAAGTATTAGAGAATTGGAACTCTCATGCATTGCTGTAGTATTTTAATATGGTACAGCTGATTTGAAAAACAATTTAGTATTTCCTCAAAATGATAAATACAAAGGTACCAGTAATACATGACTCAGAAATTCCATTCCTAGGTATATACCCAAAAGAAATGAAAATATATATCCACACAAAAACTTGTTCCACACAAAATGTTCATAGTAGTATCATTCATAAGAGCCAAAAACTCAAATATAAATGTTTTTCAACTAATGAATGAATAAACAAAGTCTAACATATCCATACAATGGAATGTTACTTAGCTAAAAATGTAATGAAGTATTGATTTATTCTACAACTTGAATGTACCTTAAAATTGTTATGCAAAGTGAAAGAATCATGTTTCAAAAGGCCACATATTATATGATGCCATTTATATGAAATGCCCAGGCAAATTCATAGAGACAGACAATGGAATAATAATTTCTATGAGTTGGGAGACAGGGGAATAGGGATTGATTGTTAATGAGTATGGGATTTCTTTTGGGATGTTAGAAATGTTCTAAAATTAGACAGTGGAGGTGTCTACATGACTATGTGAATATACTAAAACCAAGGAATTGCACACTTTAAATATGAAGATTTTATGATATTAAATTATATCTTTTAAAAATTATTATATATGTTCTAAAGACCCTAATAACAAAATTAAAAGAAACCACAGACTATGAAGAAATGTCCATGTATCATACATTTGACAAATTAAGGACTTGTAAGCCAGAGTTTATAAAGAACTCTTGTAACTCAATAAAATGAGAGGCCAAGACAGACAACCCAATTTAAAAATGAGCAAATAGTTTGTGTACATTTCTTCAAACAGAGTCAAACAAATGGCCAATAAGCACATAAAAAAAATGCTCAACCTAATTAAATGTAAGGGAAATGCAAATTACAACCACAATGAGATGCCACTCTGTATCTACAAAAGTGGCTATAAAGACACGATACCGGATGTTGGTGAGAATTTGAAGACACTAGTTTTAAACACTGCTGGTGGGAATGTTAAATAATACAGCCACAGTGGAAAACAGTTTGACAGTTTCTTACAAAGCTAAGTATTTACTTGTCATATGGCCCAGCAATTTCTCTCTTAGAAGTCTACCCAACAGAAATGAAAACATAAGTGAACACAAAGATTTTTATTTATATGTTCAGAGCAACATTATTCCTAACAGCCAAGAAGGGAGAACAATCCAAATGTCCATCAACTGGTGAACCTATAAATAAAATAGGTCTTTTCCATGCAATGGAATACTATTCAGCAATGAAAAAAATTAAGTATCAATGCATATTACAGCAGATTAATCTCAAGAACATCATGCTAAGTGCAAGATACCAGACACAAAATACTGCATGTCATATGATTCCATTTATATAAGATGTAGAAAAGAAAAACTTATAAAGACAGAAAACAACTCAGTGGTGCCTAGGATTGAGAATATTAATAGGCATGAGGAAACTTTTTAGGGTCATGGAAATATTCTAAAACTAGATTGTGGTGATGCACAACTCTAGAAATTTACTAAAAGTCAATGAATTCTAAACTTACAGTGTGTACATTTTATGGCATGTAAATTGTAGTTTGACAAAGCTGTTAAAAAATAAGCCAATTATGTGATCCTATTAAAAACTGGGTGGGAAAAGTGAAACAAGCCTACAAAAGAGCAGGCTGAATTTATTAAGAGCAGGAATAGATTCAGAGCTTTTCAAAAAGCATCTTCAGAAAATATCATTTGGTAATACTCATACCTCGCTCAAAAAGTAACCAGAAAAATATAAATGGGGAAAAGGAAAGGAAACCATTCTAAAAGTTATTCCAAATATTTACCTTATAAAGTCTAAAAAGGTGATAGAGGAGAAATACTGATCAACTACATCATTTATCTCCTCAAATACCACATTTATTACACAATATCAAAATGCTTATGCACCTAACAATGGACAATGTTAGAATGGAAGATGAAAATACCAGCATCCTCTCTGTCTATTGCTTTATTTTGTTCTGGCATTTGAGTTTTATGTTTTGCTACTACATTCCTAAATTCTCTTTCCTATGTGCAATTTGCCACAATATCTGTTGTGGAACAGTAACATGAGCTGAGTAAATTATTGTTTTATTTTACTTGTGAATTATAAAATGCCAAAATATTAGAATTAGAGAGACCCCCAAAATTACTAGTTCATACTCTTTACTGGAGAGACGATTTCTCTCCTTTAGTGCACAAAACTACAAAATACTGATTTACTTTCAAAAGAAACCAAGGGGGATTATCAATGAGGTTTGGTTTGACTCACCTTATGCATGGCACAAAGGAAAGGATATTTCACTTTCAAGGACAGTTATAAGCACACACACTGTCGGAGTCACCAAGTCATTGATTTGATGGCCAAGACTGGGAATGCAAGCAAGACATTAAAAGAATGGAATCCTACTGCTTCGGGAGGCCGAGGCAGACTGATCATGAAGTCAGGAGATCGAGACCATCCTGACCAACATGGTGAAATCCTGTCTGTACTTGAAAACCACAAAAATTAGCTGGGTGTGGTGACAAGTGCCTACAATCCCAGCTATTCGGAGGCTGAGGCAGGAGAATCGCTTGAAACAGGGAGTCAGTGAGGTGACCTGAAACAGGGAGGTTACAGTGAGCCAAGATCAGCCACTGCACTCCAGCCTGGTGACAGAGCAAGACTCTGTCTAAAAAAATTTTAAAAAAAGAATGGACAATTTTCGTAATCATATGAATAACACTGGTCGTTGTTTTTTTCTACAGGCAGCAATGCCATGACAACAATCTTCTTAAGGAGAAGAAAATCTGCCAAAGAAGAGGATGCTGTTGGATTCATTGTGCCTGATGAAGAACAGGAAGGGATGATTGCAGTGAACATTTTCATGACCTGGGGCTGATGTGACAGTAAAGCCTAGGCCAGTGGCAGCTGCAGCCTCAGTGCCTTCCTCAGTGACTGCCACAAAGGAACTGTGCAGGAACTTCTGGGCATACAACCCGGAGTGTGAGGACATTCCCGAGTAGTCAGCTTTGTGCTCGCTGAAGGCGTCACTCATTCCCATGGCGACCAGGACTGCCTCAAGATCATAACTGTCCTCCACCTCAAACCGGGGCAAGTGCAAATTCACCCTTCTTTCTTCCAACTGCCCTGGGCTAGTCCACTCCACCAATTTCTCAGGACTTATTTTATCTATTATCTATTTTCAAAAAACAGAAGGGTAGAATGGTGTGATTATCGATAGAAATGTAAAACAGTGTAACACTGAGTTATATCAGTCAGAAGTTATTAACTTTAGTAATAGTTAAAAGTGGAAATTTTAATTTACTAGATTGTTGTCTTTATACAGCAGGTGATTATCTTATAGTTCTCTCTTTTTTTTACATCAGTAAATATTCTATAATTTTATTTTCATTGGTACAAAATAGTAAGCTATATGTTAGTATAAAAACTTACTTAACCAACACCCTGTTGCTGAGCATTGTTTCTTTCTTTTTTTTTAAATATATATATTTTATTGCCCTTTAGGTTCTGGGGTACATGTGCAGAACATGCAGGATTGTGGCATAGGTACATACATGGCAATGTGGTTTGCTGCCTCCATCCCCCCATCACCTATATCTGGCATTTCTCCCCATGTTTTCCCTCCCCAACCTCCCAACCCTCACTGTCCCTCCCCTAGCCCCCACAACTGACCCCAGTTGTCTTATATTTCTCTATTTAAATTATCTGTGTATGTGTGGAAATCCAATAGCATTAAATAAATCTTTAAAGATTAAAAATAAATCATTTCTTATTTTATCAACCTAATGTATACTTCATTTTAACTACCTTCTCTAGTCTTTGAATGTGTATATATTTGCATAGTTGCAATCACAATGAATGTCCATTTTATTTGATAAAAAGTAAACTTTTTCACACTATTGCATATCTCTCCTATCTTCAAACTGCTAGATAATATTCTCATTATGTAGATAAATTCTTCCCAATATTTAGCTATTAATTCACTTTACAAACATTTAGTCTGTCTCAGGTATAATGATAGATTTGATAGTTACTAAGGATACAAAAATAATAATCACTATGAGTTTCAAACTAGGCATTCCAGTGTATCTAACACTGAAATAACTGATTTGGCTCAGAAAGGCAATTTTTTTCTTCTACATTATTTCTTTAGGGTAATTCCCACAACTGGGGTTTTGAATCAGAATATAAATACTCTTAAAGCTCTCAGACATATTGGCATTTTGCTGTCCCAAAATATTTTCCAACTTAAAATGCTACTAGCAATATTTTACAGATGTAGCACAGCATCTGGTATTATAAGAAGATAGCAGCTATCATTGTTGAGTGCTTTCTATGTCCTAGACTCCTCCAAGGCTACATTTCTCTCATCATTACAACCGTGCTACACGCTAAGCACCATGGACTCCTCTTTAGAGATGGGGAAGTACTGAAGTTCAAGGAAGTTAAGAAGCTTCAAGGGTCAGAAAGCCACTAAAGAAACAGGGACTTGAAACAAAGCTCTCTTGGTTTTCAAAATGCAGGGCACTAACCACATACATTTTTTAACTACAAAGTGGGTGAGACTAAATCAATGGTGTAAGGAGTAAAAAGGAAATTCAAAAGCTCCAGGAGCCTGCTGAGCAGTGTGCAGAATTGGCTGTATATATGCATATGTGATTTCATGTTTCAGGAAAGGGGTCTGTAGATATCAACCATTTCTCAGAATGGTGGGTGATCTTTAGGACTCTCATATTATCTTAAATTTTCATTTTGGTTCATCCCAAACATTCTAGGATTTGGTTGTTCTCAAGAAACCTGACCTGTACTGTTTAATGCTCCCCTGTTGACATTCATCTGCACCTGCTGCACAGTGAGAAACACTTTCTGTTTGACACTGCTGGTCACCAGCTCCTATTCAGAAGCCCTGGGACACAAAGTCTCAGGAGATGAAAGCAAGAATAAGGAGATGCAAGCGTTTACCTTTTCCAGACCATCGATGTCATTGGGCAGAAGCACAAACATGCTTAGATCATTGTTTTTATATGGAATCCCTAGAATTTTGGCCTGCAAGTCCTCCAGGAAAGTGAAGCTAAAGGAATGGCTCTGTGTCATCATCTGCACAGATTTACTTGTGTTCTGCAACAAATTAACAGAGCACACAATATTAAAGGACAGAAGACCAAAGGCATTAAGGCAACCAAGTGAGCTCATCAAAATAATTAGCTCAATCTAAATAAAGCTGAATATCAGAGTCTCAGAATGAGCATTTGCTACCTACCACTGTGCATTTGCTCAAATATGACTTAAAATACTTTTTTTTTTTTAAGAAGGAGTCTTGCTCTGTCACCAGGCTGGAGTGCAGTGGCATGATCTCATCTCGCTGCAACCTCCGCCTCCCAGGTTCAAGCAATTCTCCTGCCTCAGCCACCCAAGTAGCTGGGACTACAGGCACACACCACCACACCCAGCTAATTGTTGTATTTTTAGTGGAGACGGGGTTTCATCATGTTGGCCAGGATGGTCTCAATCTCTTGAACTGGTGATCCGCCCACCTTGGCCTCCCAAAGTCCTGGGATTACAGGTGTGAGCCACTGCGCCCAGCCATGACTTTAGATTTTACATCCCATGTGTAAGGACATCACAAAAATAAATTAAAGACCATACCTTGTTCATCCAAAATTTCTCTTCCTTGGTATTTTCTTTCTTAAACTCCCTGTCCCATTGCCCTTTAAAATAAACTGTGTTCACCAGCACCAGCTTGGTAGAGCTACTAATAGAGCCAGCTGGGAGCAAGTCCTTGATTTTTTCTGCAAATGAAGAAACAGAAAAAGGTTTGGCCCATCTTCCAAAGGACAAGGAATATGTATGACAGACATGACACAGATGGATTTGACTGATCGTTAAAAACCCAGCCAGGTCAGCACCTGAGGGCCTTGCTGACAAAGGGTTCCCTGGCAGAATTAGCAGGGAGGTTCTCATTTTGCCCATCGCCTATTTATGCCACTGAATAAATTGTGGTTCATGGTTAAGAGTCCGGACTCTGGGGTCAGATGCCTCTGTTAGCATCCAGTTTTGCCTCTTATCAGCTAAGGACTCTTGGGCGAGTTATTTAGACTCTCTGTGCCTCGGTTTCCACATCTGTAAAATAGGAATAAAATCTGCCTCATAAACAATCCTGCATGTTCTGCACATGTACCCCAGAACCTAAAGTGCAATAAAATATATATATTTTAAAAATCTGCCTCATAGGGTTGTTGAAAGGAGCAAATGATTTAACACATGTAAAGCATTTAGAACACCATCTCACACAAAATAAGCACTCTGTATTTGCTAATATTATGCTTACCATTCAATATAGTTACCACCTAAGACTGAGGGATACTTATTACACGGGACAAGGAGTTGGTATTTTTGTCTCTGAGTTCAGCCCATCTCACAGTAAATTCTAAAAAATACTGTTCAACCAACTTTTTGAAAGATCCTATTTTTTCTACCTCTTTTATTTCCTTTCTTCAGACCAAGTATGAGGGGGAAAAATACATTCTGAATAACAAAGGTCTCTCTGATAATTGTTATAAAAATTGAATCTGAAACTCTAACAGTAAAGTATCAGCTATTGCTCCCCAAGGTGAATTTCCACATCAACATTTCTCTGTGGATTTCTCATACGATGGGAAGAGAAAGGAATAATGGAGTAAGAAACTTGTCAAATCCTTGCTGCAGGGAGGGCTGTAGGTTGTCATCATCCCTGCACGATGCTTAAGTGAAGACGAAGACCAGGTGGTCCCAGCTGTGGGTGGGAAAGACAAGTCTTGATGGGAGAGCTGTGTGTTCCTCACTTAACACAGAAAAACTCAGAAAGAAAGGCTCTTATATGAAGGAAAGAATGTAAACCCAAGGCAGACATCATCCCATTTTCAGGACCCCCCCCCCTCCCCGCCAGGTATTGTGATCCATGGCTGTATGTAAACAATTCTCCAGCAAGCATTTCCATGCAGTTGGCTTCATGTGGTCCCTCCGCTGTCTCCCCTTGGCCTCTCCATACTTTCTGAAATTGCTCCAACATCTGCAGTGCCCTCCCCACCTCCCAGGCCCAGGCTTGCCCTTCCAGCCCTGCAAAACCTATCTCAGGTCCCTTCCCAAAACTTGTTGACTGCGTGGCGCCCCAGGCAGTGTCAAGCCCAGGGCTTCATTCACAGCAGGTTGTCAAGAAGTGCTGTTCGTTTGTTTGTTTGTGCAATGAGTGACCCACCCATACTCTACCATTTGTTTGGCTTTCAACCCAGGAATTAATCTTCTTTCGACTTTCATCTGCTGCGTTTGCAAAATCAACAGGTTCCAGAGATGCATGGTAATATTTTTCAACATAATCTAAGTATTTCTTTAGGAGAAACAAAGAAAGAATAAAAAGAGGTTAAAAAGTCAATTTATCAATTGCCAACATCACTAAATAAATTTATGTAAACATTAGGATGACTAATATGGCAAGAAAATTTTAAGGTCCTGGGCACATCACGTTGAGTGCCGGCATGCACATATTTATGCAGCTTATCTGGAGACAAGGCAAAAACCAGGTCCAGATTGCCAGGACTAAAAAGAAGCTCCCCACAGTTCTGAATGTCTGTAGGTCAGGATGGAAAAGCACTGCAGTAATGTGGCCAAAGCCAAGCAGACAACTTAGGCAGCATGACTTCAGGACCCAGGTAGGACTGTGCCATTTGGCCGTTCTAGAATACGTAACTCGCTGATGTGGTAAGGACAGCAAAACTTACTTGAAGGAAGAGGTATGTTTGTTCTCCAAACAGCCTATTGGTTATGTTCAGTTCATAATCATTAGTGAGTTTCCTTATTTCAGTCAAAAACTTTTGGAATTGTTGATGTATTGCTTCTGTCTTCTCAATCTTGAAAATTAAAACAAAAACTCAGCAGGTTGTCTTGGCAAAAGCAAGCCTAGGTTCTCCCCTGTGAGGATGCGGCTGCTGGGTCTCTCCCTGAGTTTGTCAGCCTCAAGGTTGGTCCCTGTCTTTGGTGTGGCCCCTGGATATCAGGTGGTTTTTACTCAAGTCATAGGATAATTTTAAGTTATGACCAATCTCAGTTCCAGAGAAAAGCCTTCTCCGCAAGCTCAACACCACAGATCTTGCTTTTATAATCCAAGTTGTGGTTTGTTTGGTCTCCAACAAAAGTGCTCACTAAATGTTCAATAAGCTTGTTTTTAGCTCCCCACAAGATTCTAAGCACTTAAAGAAAGTAAATAATTTTCCCAAACAATTCTTATCTACTGAAATTTGGAAATCTTTTCCAGATAGTGAATAAGAAAAGTGACTCCTGATGGTTTGAGTCACTACATGTTGGGCTGAAATGAGATTTATCCTTGTCACCAGGGGAAAAAAACAAACTTTTCTGGATATTTTATGTAGGACCCATCAGTTTTCTGATTGAAGGTTTCATATTCTATGTTACCTTATCAACGTATCTAGAATGTCATTATTTCAACATATAAATACAATAAATATTAATTATATGTTAATATGTAAAATAAACATATTTCATCAAAAAATAATACATTAAAATTAATATTTTGTATTCTCATACTAAGTTCTTGAAATACAATATACATTTTATTTTTTATTATTATACTTTAAGTTCTAGGGTACATGTGCAGAATGTGCAGGTTTGTTACATATATATACACGTGCCATGGTGGTTTGTGGCATTCATCACCCCATCATCTACATTAGTTATTTCTCCTAATGCTATCCTTCCCCTATCCTCCCTCCCCCTGCTACCCGTCCCCTAGCCCTCCACCCCTCGACAGGCCCTGGTGTGTGATGTTCCCTTTCCTGTGTCCATGTGTTCTCATTGTTCAACAACCACTTATAATTGAGAACATGCGGTGTTTGGTTTTCTGTTCTTGTGTCAGTTTGCTGAGAATGATGGTTTCCAGCTCACCCATGTCCCTGCACAGGACATGAACTCATCCTTTTTTATGGCTGCATAGTATTCCATAGTGTATATGGCCACATTTTCTTTATCCAGTCTATCATTGATGGGCATTTGGGTTGGTTCCAAGTCTTTGCTATTGTGAACAGTGCTGCAATAAACATACATGTGCGTGTATCTTTATAAATGAATGATTAATAATCCTTTGGGTATATACCTAGTAATGGGATTGCTGGGTCAAATGGTATTTCTCATTCTAGATCCTTAAGGAATTGCCACACTGTCTTCTACAATGGTTAAAATAATTTACACACTCACCAACAGTGTAAAAGCATTCCTACTTCTCCACATCCTCTCCAGCATCTGTTGTCTCCTGATTTTTTAATGATGGTCATTCTAACTGGTGTGAGATGGTTGCTCAATGTGGTTTTGATTTGCATTTCTCTAATGACCAGTGATGATGAGCTATTTTTCATATATTTGTTGGCTACATAAATGTCTTCTTTTGAGAAGTGTCTGTTCATATCCTTTATCCACTTTTTGATAGGGTTGTTTGTTTTTTTTCTTATAAATTTGTTTAAGTTCTTCGTAGATTCTGGATATTAGCCTTTTGTCAGATGGTAGCTTCCAAAATTTTTTTTCCATTCTGTTGCTTGCTGCTTCACTCTAGTGATAGTTTCTTTTGCTTGCAGAAGCTCTTTTGTTAAATTAGATCCCATTTGTCTATTTTGGCTTTCATTGCCATTGCTTTTGGTGTTTTGGTCATGAAGTCCTTGCCTATGCCTATGTCCTGAATGATTGTCTAAGTTTTCTTCTAGGGTTTTTATAGTGTTAGGTCTTATGTTTAAATCTTTAATCCATCTGGAATTAATTGTTGTATAAGGTGTAAAGAAGGGATACAGTTTCAGCTTTCTGCATATGGCTAGCCAGTTTTCCCAACACTGTTTGTTAAATAAGGAATACTTTCCCCATTGTTTTTGTCAGGTTTGTCAAAGATCAGATGGTTGTAGATGTGTGGCATTACTTCTGAGGCCTCTGTTCTGTTCCACTGGTCTATATCTCTGCTTTAGTACCAGGACCGTGTTTTTTTTGACTACTTTAGCCTTTTTTTTTTGTTTGAAGTAAGGTTGCATGATGCCTCCAGCTTTTTTTTTTTTTTTCCTTAGGATTGTCTTGGGTATGTGGGCTCTTTTTTGGTTCCGTATGAAATTTAAGGTGTTTTTTTTGTTGTTGTTGTTTTTGTTTTTTCCAATTCTGTGAAGAAATTCAGTGGTAGCTTGATGGGGATAGAATTGAACCTATAAATTGCTTCGGGCCGTCTGGCCATTTTCACAATATTGATTCTTCCTAACCATGAGCATGGAATGTTTTTCCATCTGTTTATGTTCTCTCTTATTTCCTTGAGCAGTGGTTTGTAGTTTTCCTTGAAGAGGTCCTTCACATCCCTTGTTAGTTGTATTCCTAGGCATTTTATTCTCTTTGTAGCAGTTGTGAATGGGAATTCACTCATGATTTGGCTCTCTGTCTGTTATTGGCGTATAGGAATGCTTGTGATTTTTATACATTGATTTCGTATCCTGAGAATTTGCTGAAGTTGTTTATCAGCTTAAGGAGATTTTGGGCTGAGACAATGGGGTCTTCTAAATATACAATCATGTTATCTGCAAATAGAGACAATTTTACTTCCTCTTTTTCTAATTGAATATGCTTTATTTCTTTTTCTTTCCTGGTTGCCCTGACCAGAACTTCCCATGCTATGTTGAAAAGGAGTGGTGAGAGAGGGCATACTTGTCTTGTATCAGTTTTCAGAGGGAATGCTTCCTGTTTTTGCCCATTCAGTATGATAATGGCTGTGGGTTTGTCATAAATAGCTCTTATTATTTTGAGATACATTCCATCAATACCTAGTTTATTGAGAGTTTTTAGCATAAAGGGCTGTTGAATTTTGTTGAAGTCCTTCTTATGTGTTTTTTGTCTTTGGTTCTCTTTACATGATGGATTATTGATTTGTGTATGTTAAACCAGCCTTGCATCCCAGGAATGAAGCCAACTTGATCATAATGGATAAGTTTTTTGGTGTGCTGTTGGATTCTGTTTGCCAGTATTTTATTGAGGATTTTCACATCAATGTTCATCATGGATATTGGCCTGTAATTTTCTTTTTTAGTTGTGTCTCTGCCAGGTTTTGGTATCAGGATGATGTTGATCTCATAAAATGAGTTAGGGAGGATTCCCTCTTTTTCTATTGCTTGGAATAATTTCAGAAGAAATGACCAGCTCTTCTTTGTACACCTGGTAGAATTCAGCTGTGAATCCATTTGGTCCTGGAGTTTTTTTGGTTGGTAGGCTATTAATTGGTGCAGCAATTTCAGGTCTTGTTATTGGTCTATTCAGGAATTCAACTTCTTCCTGGTTTAGTCTTGGGAGGGTGTAAGTATCCAGAAATTTATGCATTTCTTCTAGATTTTCTGGTTTATTTGCATAGAGGTGATTATAGTATTCTCTGATGGTAGTTTGTATTTCTGTGGGATCTCTGGTGATATCCCCTTTATCATTTTTAGTTGCATCTATTTGATTCTTCTCTCTTTTCTTTCTTATTATTCTGGCTAGTGGTCTATTTTGTTGATCTTTTTTAGAAAAACCAGCTCTGTCCAGTTGCTATGTAAACTTCCCAGAAACTTTTTTTACTCAAGTGAGGTTAAAACCACCTACCTGAGCTTCAGCAATGGTGGATGCCCCTTCTCCCACCAAGTTTGAATGTCCCAGGTCAAGCTCAGACTGCAGTGCTGGCTGCAAGAATTTCAAGACAGTGGATCTTAGCTTCATGGGTGTGGGTCCCACCGAGCCAGATCACTTGGCTCCCTGGCTTCAGCCCCCTTTTCAGGGGAATGAGGGGTTCTGTATTGCTGGTGTTCCAGACACCACGGGGGTATGAGGAAAAAAAACTGCTGTGGCTGAAACAGCCACCCAGTTTTGTGCTGGAAACCTGGGGCACTGGTATTTTATGCACCAGAGGGTATCTCCTGGTCTGCGGGTTGTGAAAAATCGTGGAAAAAGTGCAGTATCTGAGCCAGAGTGTCAGAGTGCCGGGAAAAGTCTCTAATGGCTTCCCTTGGCTAGGAGAGGGAGTTCTCCAGCCCCTTGTGCTTCCCAGATGAGGTGACGCCCCACCGTGCTTCTGCTCGCCCTCCTTGGGCTACACCCACTGTCTAACCAGTGTCAATGGGATAAACCAGGTACTTCAGATGGAAATACGAAGATCACCTGCCTTCTGCATCACTCTCGCTGGGAACTGCACACTGGAGCTGTTCCTATTCAGCCATCTTGCCAGCAATCCTCCTATAATATGCATTTTATACCTATTGCACATCTCAATTTAAGCTAGATATATTTTAAGTGTTCCGTAGCCACTTGAGTAGATACCATACTGGATAATTTAAGACTAGATAAACTCTCACCCAGGCAGATTAGGAGGCTTGTATTAAAAGGGCCATGTTTGCATTGTTTGAGGAAGGAAGGAAAGAAGGAAGCCAGGCCTGCCCCATTAACAGAATAAATGAGGAAATAGCTATAAAAATGAATCAACTAGGGCTAAAAGTATCCACTTACAATAGATGAATCTTATAAACACAATGCTAAGCCAAAAATAATCAAGTTGCAAAGAATAATGACAAAAAGATATGGTATGTAATGAAATAATAAGTATGTGGAAATAATGAACACCTATTCCACAATAGTGGGACTTCCTCTCTCAGGAGAGGATGGAGGTGTGCTCAACAAAGGTATTATACATCAGCTTAAGAGGCATCAGTTGATTTGTTAATGGTTTATTTCTTACACTGAAAAGAAGGGTTAAAGGGTGTTTATTGCATTTTTCCTTACACCTTTTGTGCATAGGTCTTGAGATTTTATCAGCATTTTTTAAAAGCAAGATTCAGAATACCCTGAATTTATATAATAATCAAATGGCTTCATGTCAAGCCAGTCTCTGAACAAATTATTAAATGAGGAGATTGGAGTAGATGACCTCTAAGATGTATTCCAGTCCTAATAGCCTTTCAGTCAGTAATTCAGTTCTTCTTCACATCTCTGTGGCTCCCAGAAAAATCTTGGGGAATGGGCAAAGCTGCTAGACAGCATGTATGTGTAAGTTGTGCCTTACACAAAGCTGAAATTCAGTTCCCACCCCAATCATCCAGCCCTTCACTCAGGAGTAGGGGAGCTATCCAAAAGAATGAGCTTTTTTCTGATTTGCACAAAGGTTCTATATGGGCTATAATGGCTGAGAAAGAAGTGCTCTGAAAACAACTGCACTCCTCAATTGAGGAGACGCTGCAGTGCCTATATGACCCAACTTGGTTGTGCAAACCATGAAAGGAACCCTGACTCGCCATAGATTCAACCGAGCCGCCCAGACAACCTAGCCTTTGGGGTTGTGAAATGAGAAGCTCATATTACTGGGTGATCTGAGCTATGGTTTTATGAGGGTGTGGAATTGCACTATGACTACTGTTCAGAGTAGCTCTTCCCTACCTGACAGTGCTAACGTCTCCTGATGCTAGCCCTGAAGACCTAATGGGCTTATTCCTTTCCCATGTTTGACTAGACTCTCCTTTGGGTGAGGAATACTGGAACACTGGAGCTGGAAAAGACCTCAGGAGGTCATTGGGCCTGTACTAACTTTCTAAATACAACATCAGCAGGGGGCTAAAAATATGAGTAGAGTTTAGCAATAATATCACCTACTGCTACCACCGCCACCACCACTGGCTGAGTTACCAGATGCCCCTACTGGACACTTTACAGAGGCTGAAAGAAGATAAATAACTTGCCCAAAGTAGCATCTCTCTTAAGTGACTGAGCCAGGACTTGAACGTAAATCTCTTTAACTCCAGAAACCATCCACTCTGCTATGGGAATTTTTCAGTCTATTAGCCTTTACCAGTTCTATCACAGTGTCATCGTTCATTACACCTAAGGTCTCTTCTTAATACTAAGCGGTTATTATTATTGTATAATCCTTACAACATAATTTGTTTACAGTGATTATTATTGCTTAATAATAAATAAATTTCACTTCTTTCATGCCTTTCTCAGTCCTTTTCCCCAAAGAGCCCACATCAAAAATGCAACTCTACTGAAGTTTGTAAAACACAACTCCCCACCTCTTTTTCTTCAGCCTTTGTTCTTGAGGTCTTCATGTCTTTTTCAGAGTGAAACACCTGGAAGAGACAGCAAATATTACCGTGGTGCTCAGAGAAGAGAAAATCTCACACAGAATCTGTCAGAGGAGAGTGGACACTTGTGAAATATATACAGGTGAATATATTTCAGTCAGGGGAGAGTGGATGATTACAAAATACATAGAGATATACAGGTGACATTCTCCCCTTGAAAAAATCATGAAAACATCTATATTTAACTCTGATTTTCTTTCTTGCTTGCTTTCTTTTTTTTTTTGAGACGGAGTTTTGCTCTTTCTTGCAGGCTGGAGTGAAGTGACATGATCTCAGCTCACTGAAACTTCTACCCCCCAGATTCAAGCAATTCTCCTGCCTCAGCCTCCCCAATAGCTGGGATTATAGGTGCCCACTACCACACCCAGCTAAGCTCACATCTGTAATCCCAGAACTTTGGGAGGCCGAGGCAGGTGGATCACCTGAGTCAGGAGTTCGAGACCAGCCTGGCCAACATGGCGAAACTCCGTCTCTACTAAGAATACCTCTGATTTTTTTCTAAGGAGCTTGTATTGGTTTATCTGTTCCTGTATTCATCTTGGATGTGTCATTTTTACTCTAGTGGGGATTATGTTACGTCTTCCATAAGTACTTTTCATGCTCTGTCTTTATTATGAGTGCAATGGCTTTGGACAAGGTCACTCAACCAGTCCCTACTCAAAGGAATTTCAGGTATCTGAGAGCAGGTGGAGAGATGGTATTTGGAAAGGGAAGAGGGCTTTCCTGATAGACCTGAAATTGCTCCCTGTCTTGATAGTTTGTGTTTCCTGGTCCACAGGTCCAGATGAGTGTATTTTTAAGACAATGCAAGAGGAGTGCCCAACCCCTCCAGACAAACTTGTGCATGGAAAGCAAGAAAGACCCCCCCAAACCACGCTAACCTTCTGCAACTGGGAAACAGTGGCTCCTTGGGTCCCTGGGAGAAGCATGCCAATGGCAGTTGAGATGCTCACAGGGGAAAAGAAGATGTTGCCATCATTTGTTTTCTTCAGCTCTTTGAAAAGATCAAACCCAAGTCGAGTGCTGATGGCACCAAATGAATCCATGATGATTTTAGCAAGATCTAGAACAGCGAGAACAACAATCAAAACTGAACATTTGAATTGCTCTGTGTCATGGGAACCCTTCCTGCTTCTATTCCTCTTCTTGCATTGATCTGGAATATGGGGATTTCCACCCTCCTGGTGAAAGGTCGCTGCTGCCTGCTTTTCACATCCTCTCTTGGCCTTCTCTTGCCAGGAGACATCAATCACTGGAATGTGCCATCATCCGAGGATACTCAGTTCTTATTTCCCCAGAGAGCAGGGTTAATGTTTTAATGGCTTTGTTCTCTTGTTTTCTGTCTGAACCTGCCTGCCTTTGCCTCCCCACAGCCTCCTCTTCGTGGAAGCTTCCCCAGATAGACCCAGCCCTTGTCCAGGCAACACCAGTTTGTCTAGATGTGGGACCCATAATAAGGCCCTGGGGGGAGGCACAAGAATCTCCACAGGCCTCAAGTTCACGCAGTGCTCACCCATTCAACCTTAGTAATAATAAAGCCAAGACTTGAATCCTTATCTGATACTATTTCTCAATTGATTCAAACTTCAGCTCAGAGAGTAACAGGATTGATTAAATCTCTCAAACCCCTCTCCCTAATTGCATTAAAAACTTGACTATGGGCTGAATTTTCCTGAAGTGGCAGCCACATATCTCATCATGGATTATTAGATGGAGGTAAAAGGGTTTCCTTTTTTTATACTTTTCTGTATTGTTTTAGGTCTGTATATGACCTTGCATTACTTTTGTTATTTCACAAAAATAATTTTTAAAGAGGAATTAATATCTGCCAAAAATAAATAGGTAGAACAGGTTTTATGTTTGTTCATTATCAGCTACTTTATAACTAGTTAGTAAAGGCTTTAGGAGGAATGCTAAAACAAGAATAAGATTAATGCAAAGTAAAGCTTTTTAAAGCCCATATACTTTGGGGCCTTTTGCTCTCAAGCGCTCATCCCTGCTAAGGCATCCCATATCTGACGTCAAAGCTTCCACTTCCACTTCAGGTTTCCTTGCAGGGATCCTTTACAGATTAACTCAGAAATAAAAGGAATTAATGTATGTCAAAGAAGATACATTGTCATGGCCCTGTAGGAACTGAATTAAGTAAAACTACTCCCGGAACATCTATGCACAATAAAAGTAATTCTTTCAAATCAACAAACATCATTGTTCTCAAAATACAGAGGTCTTAAATTGGAGCCAAAATAAGAACTTACCTCAGGATTTGGAGAGACAGAGGTGGCTGGGCAAGGAACTAAGAAACATATGTCAATTAGGTAGCTGAGATCCTTAATTTACAGTTCTCCAAATCTGCTTCAGCGGTGGTTTTCCACCTTGCGTGCACCTTAAAATCTCCTTAGGAACTTTAAAGAAAATCTCTGCCCAAGCCCCGCCCCAGACGAACCGACTCAGCATCTCTGGGTGGAAACCGGGCATTGGAATTTTTATCACCCCAGGTGATCACGATGTACAGCCAACGCGGGAACCAAGGGTGTATAGCCTGATGAACACATACATCAAATGCATACTTGACTTACCACAGGTGGACAGAGCGGTGTCCTGACAAGTCATTCTCTGTAATAGAGTTATTTTTGCAGTCGCATTATTTAGGAGTGCCAAATGCAAAGAATAAAAAGGAAAGAAAACTATCTTGCTAGAAAAGAACAAGAAAAAGGAACAGGGAAAGTTTGGGTAGACAGCCGCACTCGAGCGAACGTGTGCATGCACGCGCACACACACACACACGCACACACAGACACACGCACACCTATTCTTGTTCTCGATTCCATCCATCCATTATAAAAATATCTCATTTTAAATCATTCAATAAACATTTATCAAGTCTATTATGTACCAGGGGTTGTGCCTAATGCCAATAATTCATAAACACCCAATACCCTCACTGATGTCAGGAAAACAACACTACTGAAAAAAACTCAGTAGGAAATTACACCCCCAGATTCCAGTTTTTCCTGCCAACCCTGGAGCATTTCTACTGGCCCTACCAGTTCATTAAAAGAAACTGTGCTTGGATTAGTCCCAGCTTTAATCTTCAGTAAAGGGCGTGGAGATTTGCCATCGTTGCTGGGCAGCAGCTCCTAGAAGGGCATCTTAGCTCTTCCTTCTGCCTGGAGGAACACCTCCCTAGATATACAGGCTCAAAGGGCATGGGTCACATGTGTAACAGTCTCCATACTCACAATTTGCTTTTTTCAAAATATTTTTATTTCTACTCTTTAAGCAAACTCAAAACCGCATTTAATTGATTTGCTTTTTAATAGGCACGGAGAATCTTGCAAATTGAGTGAAGTTTAGAAAGAATTAACACTTAGTTAACCTTGGATGCCAATGAAATGGAAACGTTAGGGTTTTTTTAGTGGCATAAAATCTCTGAGCTAGCAATAATGCTTTATGTTTTAATATCCCTATCAGTGTGTATCTTCTCATTTCTTTCTCTGTGGCCTCTAGACTTCCTGTTCGATTGCCCAGCCATTTCCACAGGCCTTCTGCTTTTTGCTAAGTCTTTTTCTCTACCACCTGCTTGCATGGGGAAACCTGGCTTTTCCTGAAGACTACTACATCCTGCAGTCTTTTCTGGGAACAGCCACTCGTATCTTGGGAAAGCATCAAGTCACCATTCTTATTTTCCCTTGCACTCCCACTTCTTCCAAGTCTTTCTTCCTTCAGTTGCCTTCAATGCTCCCCTTTGGAAACTTAGACTGACATGGTGCTGCTCTTTCCGCAACCCTGGCCCCTCCAGGGCTCTGTACGTGGTCTTCCTATCCACTCCAGCTGCTACTGCCACCCCATACACCTTCACCGTTCATGTTGCCAGTGCCTCTCACTTCTCTGATCTTCACCTTCCCTCTCTTCTTCTTTATTTTATTTTATTTTGAGCTGGAGTCTCACTCTGTCACCCAGGCTGGAGTGCAGTGGCACAATCTCAGCTCACTGCAACCTCCGCCTCCCGGGTTCAAGCAATTCTCCTGCCTCAGCTTCCAGAGTAGCTGGTGTAAGGCCGGTTGCCTTGCTGGGAGCTCGGACGCAACCCCCACTCAGCCCCGCCCCTTTTTTCCCTTCTACAAGCCCCGAGCAAGCTTAGGCATGCTCCGAGCAAGCTCAGACATGCTCGGGCACGTTCCCTTCTCCCTTGCTCGCACAGCCTGGTCGTCTCTTAAAAAGTCCAGTATGCAAACAAAGTGCCACAACCATAGCTTCTTAATAACCAATAGCAGCTAAGCCCTAACAACCAATAGCAGCTAAGCCTTAACAGCCCATAGCAGCCGAGTTTTAACAACCAAGAGCAGTCGAGTCTTAACAACCAATAGCAGCCAAGTTTTAACAAGCCAAGTCCTAGGTCAAGGCTTGTAACTTACCCAATAGCAGTCTTGCTCTCCCACAACCAATTGAGCTGTTTAACTCCCTATAAAAACCCCTTGTCTAAAAATAGACTCACTGTCTAAAAATAGACTCACTGTAAAAACCCGCTGTCTGAGAGGAGTCTGCGCGACTTCTCCGGCCCTTCCTGTCCAGACCGCAGAACCTCACCCGGGAGCCTGAATAAATTCCCTTGCATTGGATTATTTTGGTGCTGGCCTCAGTTTCTCGTTTTATCCTCGGAAACAAACCTCACAAGTGGTGCCGAAACCCGGGAGGAGTTGTAAGACCCCTCCTTGGGGAAACTGACTCCTCCACTCAATGCCAGACCAGGGAGCAGCCGTTTCACCGCAAGGTAAGACTTCTGTTGCCCACTACCCCTCCCGCTGCTTGCCTTGTCTCATGGATCCCTGCTCGCAATTGCGGCCGTGTCAGGGACTCCTTCTCGTTTCTCACCTTGGGCCGGGGGCCCGGGCCTCATCTCGAGGACCTGAGTGTAAAGGAGACGTCCCTACACTCTTGTCTTCTCCCCTTGAGGGGTTTTTAGGGTCAGGATTTTGAGGGAGACTTCCCCACTTTCCTGAACCCTCTCGTTCTTGTTTTAGGGTCAGGATTTCAATTCCTGAACCCTCTCGTTCTCGGTGCTTAGTAAGCACGGCCTGGGATGCCTAGCCGCTCTTCCGACCACCCCCGCAGCAGCGATTGAGGTGTGGGTATTCAGAAGCCCCATTACCCTCTGGCTTATACTAAATTCTTTAATTCGAACTAGCCCATTTGGCATAAAGGCTCCCATTAAAAAGAAACTGAAAATACAGTTTCTTCTCTCTCTCTCTCTCTGTTTTTCTTTTTCAGTTTCTCTTTCTCTTTCTGTTTCTCGCTCTTAGCTTTCTCTCTCTCCCTCTCTCTCTCCTAAAATGGCATCTGCACCACACCCTTAAGATGGCGGCCACTTCTCGCTCTTAGCTTTCTCTCTCTCTCTCTCCTAAAATGGCGGCTGTGCCACACCCTTAAGGTGGCAGCCGTGTCCCGCTCCTAAAACAGCCACTTTCTA